>CAMIUK010000076.1:0-53000 GCA_946251905.1 Cryptocephalus moraei
GGATAGACCGTATGAACGAGTTCCCTTCGCCGAACGACGCCAATGGAGAATACAGGGTAGGCCCACGTAGTACAGGGGGTATGGAGCGCTCAAGGAACTGGGAAAACCCTTAGCAACCAGCACGCCAATTAGACAATCGAATCGCACGTACGGGCTCAGGGAACCATTACTGAGCCCGATACCAGTACGACGGCTTCGAGGCGACCCGGCAGGATAGACCGTATGAACGAGTTCCCTTCGCCGAACGACGCCAATGGAGAATACAGGGTAGGCCCACGTACAAGGGGTATGGAGCGCTCAAGGAACTGGGAGAACCCTTAGCAACCAGCACGCCAATTAGACAATCGAATCCCACGTACGGGCTCAGGGAACCATTACTGAGCCCGATACCAGTACGACGACTTCGAGGCGACCCGGCAGGATAGACCGTATGAACGAGTTCCCTTCGCCGAACGACGCCAATGGAGAATACAGGGTAGGCCCACGTACAGGGGGTATGGAGCGCTCAAGGAACTGGGAGAACCCTTAGCAACCAGCACGCCAATTAGACAATCGAATCCCACGTACGGGCTCAGGGAACCATTACTGAGCCCGATACCAGTACGACGGCTTCGAGGCGACCCGGCAGGATAGACCGTATGAACGAGTTTCCTTCGCCGAACGACGCCAATGGAGAATACAGGGTAGGCCCACGTACAGGGGGTATGGAGCGCTCAAGGAACTGGGAGAACCCTTAGCAACCAGCACGCCAATTAGACAATCGAATCCCACGTACGGGCTCAGGGAACCATTACTGAGCCCGATACCAGTACGACGGCTTCGAGGCGACCCGGCAGGATAGACCGTATGAACGAGTTCCCTTCTCCGAACGACGCCATTGGAGAATACATGGTAGGCCCACGTACAGGGGGTATGGAGCGCTCAAGGAACTGGGAGAACCCTTAGCAACCAGCACGCCAATTAGACAATCGAATCCCACGTACGGGCTCAGGGAACCATTACTGAGCCCGATACCAGTACGACGGCTTCGAGGCGACCCGGCAGGATAGACCGTATGAACGAGTTCCCTTCTCCGAACGACGCCATTGGAGAATACAGGGTAGGCCCACGTACAGGGGGTATGGAGCGCTCAAGGAACTGGGAGAACCCTTAGCAACCAGCACGCCAATTAGACAATCGAATCCCACGTACGGGCTCAGGGAACCATTACTGAGCCCGATACCAGTACGACGGCTTCGAGGCGACCCGGCAGGATAGACCGTATGAACGAGTTCCCTTCGCCGAACGACGCCAATGGAGAATACAGGGGAGGCCCACGTACAGGGGGTATGGAGCGCTCAAGGAACTGGGAGAACCCTTAGCAACCAGCACGCCAATTAGACAATCGAATCCCACGTACGGGCTCAGGGAACCATTACTGAGCCCGATACCAGTACGACGGCTTCGAGGCGACCAAGAACATCAAGGTGGAATTAATTAAGGTGGAACATTATGGAATATCCTGTTCGATGGGGTCCTGAGGATCGGACTCCCTGCGGACACAAGACTCTTTGTCTACGCAGACGATCTAGCGTTAGCGGTGGCGGCAGATAACATCCCGGACATCCAATCAAAAGTGGACGTGGCTTATGACAGAATACTGGCATGGGTAGAAAGTCACCGGCTGGCTATAGCGTGCGAGAAGACGCAGATACTAGTTCTCAAGGGGCCCAGAAAAGGAAGAAGGTTTTCACTAAACGTGGGGGAATTTCCCTCAATACCAGTACTTCATCGAAACACCTGGGGGTCACATTAGGAGAAGGCGGCGGTTTTCAAAGCCACATCATGGAAACGATTAGATCGGCCGACGCCCGGCTCGGCGCCCTAAGCAGGGTCATGCCCAACGTGGGAGGAATGCTAAACAAACGTTAACTGTAACTTCTACAGCTACATCAGCGGTCCAAAAAATTTATTTAGACTTGGTTGGTCCCCTTAAAATGGACAGTGACAATAATTTGTACATTTTAACTACTCAATGCGACTTGAGTAAATTTGTAGAGTGTTACGCGTTACCAACTAAAGAAGCTTGTGTTGTTGCCAATGCGTTTGTAGATAATTTTATACTTCGTTACGGAATCCCCCAGGAAACTGTAACGGATCAAGGCAAAGACTTTATGGCAAACGTTTTCAAGGAATGTTGTAAATTATTAGAGATAAATACTTTAAATTCTACAGCGCACCATCATGAATCGCTTGGAGCCTTGGAAAATTCGCATAAGCATTTAGGAGCCTATTTACGAATGTAAGTATCGAAGCATGGTGATAACTGGAGTACTTGGTTACCATATTGGTGTTTTGCATATAATAATACAGTACACAGTGAAACCAAATATACTCCCTTTGAGCTTGCATTCGGTAAAATAAGTAATATACCTTCAAAACTTCTAATTAACTTAGACCCTTTATACAATTTCGACGATTATTCGAAAGAACTTAAGTATAGACTCCAAAGTGCGTGTGCGGTTGCTAGGAATAAATTGAAGACATCAAAAATAAAAGAAAGGAATATTTTGATATAAAGTGTAAAGATGTATTATATTCAGAAGGAGACGAAGTTCTCATAACTAATGAAAATAGGATAAGTAAGTTAGATCCATTATATTTAGGGCCATATATTATAGTTAAGGATAAACATCACAATGTAGTATTAGAAATAAATAAAAAACGGGTAGAAATACATAAAAATAGGGTAAAAAAATATTGTAAATAAGGTAAATATATAAAAAAATATATGTATTGCAACTATCTTTTTTTTATAATATTTAATAATATTAATTATATTATTATTATAATATTAATAATAATATTATAATAATTAATATCAAATTTGAACGATACGTCCAGTACGTTTACCCAGGTGCAGTGTAAAAGTTATTCAATATTGTATAAATTTACGTTTAGCGTAAATCGGCAAAATGTCAATCGACATTCGTCGTATAAAATATCATTACTATTGTTAATTCCATAATTCGTAAACTAAGCAATAAACAGCGTCAACGATCTTGTATTCGAATATCCATGAATAGAATAAAAGCAGTTGCAATCGAACCTCGAAGCGTTTCAGTCCACTAATTTAACCACCCTTCAAAATTACCTGCAACCTCGATCATCACAAGGTGTAGGCGCATCCTTGCCAGACAAGGGAGGCGCAGTAACCCCCCCGAGGCTCTAGAAGCCGCTAAAGCAGAGCTGCGGGGAGTCAGAAAGGTACTCAAGAGAGCTATCTCCGACAGGAAAAAGGAGTGCTGGAAGGAGATTCTGAGCGATCTCGACCGGGATATCTGGGGCTCCGGCTATAGGATAGCGACCAGACTTGCCAGAACAAGCACGCCGACGTTATACCTCGAGCAGCGCAAGAAAAAAGCCATCGTGGAAGCCCCCTTCCCGCAGGATGGTCTGGAGTGGGCAAGGGGAACGCAAAGGGAGGCTGTCACACAAGCTGTCACGATCGGGGAGGTGAAGCTGGCGGTGAACAGGGTCAGGAATGCCTCGGCGGCGGGACCCGACGGCCTGACACGGGTCGCACTTAAGGCGTTATTTACGGCTATGCCGGAGAGGTTGACCGCGGTGATGGATGAGCTCATAAAGGAGCAGATCTTCCCCGAGTCGTGGAAGGAGACCAGGGTGGTACTTATTACAAAGGAGGGAAAGAATCCTGGTCTCCCGGGTTCGTACAGGCCCATAAGCCTGGTCTCGACCCTGGGGAAGACATACGAGGCGGTCATAAGGGACCAGTAGAATAACAAAGCGGGTTCTGACCCCCGAAAACCTACCTAACCTAACTTATGCCGCCATTTTCAGAATTTAAATTTCGCGCCACCACCCTGGCGATGCGCGCGCCCCCTCACGCCCGGCCCTTCACCTGGGGCTACCCCCAAACCCGCCCCCGCCCACCACCCACCAGGTCCCCCCTCGCGCCCGCCCCCGCACCTGGGGCTACCCCCCACCCCCGCCACCCACTAGGTCCCCCAACAGGCCCCCTCCCCCTCACCCACCACCTAAGGCCCACATAATCTAGACCTCCACAGGGACGTCGTTCGCGCCAAATTTTGACAGGTTCGCGCGAAATCCGTGACCTAATTAGGGTACACCGAACGGAGGGGCACTTGTGGGGCTTCATGTGGATTAAACAAAGTTCCTTCACCTTCAAGTCGAACCGAACGGAGGGGCACTTGTGGGGCTTCATGTGGATTAAACAAAGTTCCTTCACCTTTAAGTCAAACCGAACGGAGGGGCACTTGTGGGGCTTCATGCGGATTATACAAAGTTCCTTCACCTTCAAGTCGAACCGAACGGAGGGGCACTTATTTGGCTTCATGTGTTCTAAATTCTACAACAGGTCATTATACCCGGTACGTACGTACGTAATTTGAAACTAATTCTCAGACATGTAATCAGCATATAAAAGGAGAGCGTATATCTCGAATGAGCAGAAGTTCCTCAACAAAGCAGTCTACCTGTGTCTGTCTTCGTGATCGTTAGAAGTGTAAGGTAAATATAAGTTTGTTCAGTCTTGTTTATTGACGTATTAGTATTCAAATTTAACATTTACCTTACACTATTTCTACAGCATTTGCAACATTTCCAATTTGTGTTCTAAGAATACACGGAGGCCCTCTTTCCGGTTTAGAAGTATCGTTTCGAAGAGAATCTCCTGCTGCTGTTGCGGCTGGTACTCAAAGTTTTGTGGACTAGTCAAAGTTTCGTGTGAAAAGTGAGTATATCCTATGTGTAATTATACGAGTTGTGAATGTTTCTGTTTTGTAGGTGGATTTAACAAAACTAAACCAACTTGCAGGCGGTGATACTAATCCCTATTTGAAATTACAAGATTTACCACAGGACGTTCCGCAGAAAATATTTTCAGCCCAGGTAGTAGACACACAATTTGGACGGTGTGTTCTACTGGAGTTGGCTGAAGGGAAGGTGTTCTTACCAAAGAGGGTTACCGCAGAATTTGAACCACACACCCTACAATTCAACACCGGGAAATATTGTGTTCGGTACACAGGAACCAAGGATATTGGCCAACGAAATCCATTAATAACATTTGAAATTACCAAAGTATAAAGGTGAGTGTGTGTGTGTGTGTGTGTGTGTATTTTGTGTAAAAGGAGAGAGAGAGACCAAAAAATGAACGTAGCCACCATTATTAAGAAATGCGCTATACTCATTCAAAAAATTGAAAGAGTACAGGGGCAGCCATTTTAATGTGTGGGTGAAATTCATTCAAAGACATATTACATTATGTAACCGTGTACTGCGAGAGAAGAAAAAGTTATCTATTAGCAAAATTCGTAAAATACAAACGATAATAGAGCATTTACAATATTTTAAAAAAACATACTTGAGAACAATTCATGGAGCTGGATTTTCTAATCAATTAGAGCATAGGGTGAAATGGGAAGATGTTACTTCATGTTTCAAGGGTAGAATTAGGACGGGTGTTGTTATTAATTTGGCCCATAAGTGTATAGTCCCATTTTTGGCAGATTCTGAAACATTATTTCAAGAGAAAATTAAAACTATTTTAAAGAAATTCAAGGTAGTCAAAGTGAATGCTAACTTTTGTGGAGAATTCATAAAACAATCTAATGATCAGGATATTTTGGAATATAAATATTTTAATACCAGGAACAGTATACTTGATGAAGGAACGGATGTACACAGCTGGTTTCTACTTCACATACAGGATAACATTTCCAACAAATTGTCTGAATTTCAAGAACGCCTTTCCGGCTGGGCCCTGAGCCGTGTAATTTTTATAGAATTTAATATTAACAAATATGAAATGGGTAACGGCAAATCTTTCATTAAGCTACCTGTGGAAATTGAAAACAAAAAGCGGTTATCAATGTTGGCAACACTAATGATAACGCATGTTTCTATTGGTCTGTTGTATGTGGTATATTTCCATCAAGAAGCCATAAAAAAATTTAACAACATCATATCCACACTATAAATCTGTGTTGATTACAGAAAATTTAGAGGCTCCGATGCTACTACACCAAATTTCCAAATTTACGAGTGCTAATGACATATCTGTTAACGTGTATGGTTTAGAATTGCGAACGAAAAAGAGTTATTCTGTAGTTCCGGTTAGATTAACAAAAAATAAGGTAGAGAGACATTGTAACGTTATTTTTTTGAGAGGAGGCCTGAATGGACAACCTTAGCCAGATAATTGGAAATTATTTAAGATCCTTGGATATTCAACCAACTTAGCTCTTTACTTAGTAACTCTACTTAACTTTATATTCACACATTTTACGTAATTCACCTCCCCGGGAGCCAAACTAACCTGTTGACATAGCTCGTTTGCCCCTAAGGCCAACAGGAGTCAGGTAGTAAAGGTAAATGTAAATCATAACCTCTAACAGGCCACATGTAATTAAATACCAGGGAATAGGGCCGATGTAACAGGACTAGTGTCACAAGTTATAGGGTGTAATGTTGCCCCCCATTAAGGGTTAAGTTATTAGTTTCGTCTCCCTTCCCTTGTGAACACATTTCTGGTTCATGAGAGGTTATGCGCGGTAACTAGCTTAACGTCAGAGAAGGCTCCGGGAGAATGGGTAGTTATACAAGAACGAAGTTATCTTAACTAGGATTGTGTGGACTAAGTAGAGAACAGGTAATCTAGGATTTCTAACCTCCAATTATAAAACATGTAATAAGTTGCCAATAATAGAACTAATGTAACCGGAATGTCTTCACAGGGGATATGATAGATTATTGCGTAGTACATAATGAAGGGTTGAGCCCTTAAGTGATCTCCCATTCTCTGTGAACACATTTTTGGATGAGAGGTTAGACTCAATAGGAAGATTCGGCTCAAAATGTAATACGAAGTATGGGCGACTTTTAGGAATACATGGTGAGACCCTATAGTAACAGTACCAAAGGAAATAGGGATAATTTGATTAATTTCTATCTATTCCTAGAAGTCAAGGGTATGCAACTAGTCATACGAGTAGTTTTATTTCGCTCATACAAATATGTCTCTCCTTCTCTCACTTGATTCGGATTGGTTGACAGTTAGGAACATTTACTTGTGTTGGTAATGAGCATTTGTTAAGTTTACGGCCATACCTTCTAGAAGGTACGTTTTTTTGTATAGAAGGAACGATTAGTATAAAAGCGGACAGGTTCCCCTGTCTCGCCCTCTGTTAGCTCTGACTCTTACTCTGTTAGCTCTTGCTCTCGCTCTCTTGTTCTTTTGCTCTTACTCTTGTTCTTACACTCTTGCTCTTTGTTAACGTTAGTTATTTTAGTGATTTACTCCCTGTTAATCTCAGTGATTTACGCTCTGTTAATCTTTGTGACTCTCGGTTAACCTCAGTTATTCTTGCCCTCCGTTTTCGAGTGGTTCCCGATTCCGGGTGTAAGTGCGAGCGGTAGAAATTGGTATTCTCGCGAACAGTGTGATCCCGAGCCGGTTAAACCTCTGTGTGTGCACGGAACGACCGATACGCGAACACGGTGTTTCGTCGATTCCGTGGGCTGACGCGCTGACAGGCGACAGCGAGACAAAGGGGGTTCCTGCCGTGATCCGTTCTGCAGCGACGCGCTCCCGATCCGAGGACCCCGCCGATCTGTCAACAGGGGGGGCCCAGAGCCGTCCACGCAGTAGTCCCGCTACGACGCCAGAGCCGCCCACGCAGTTGGACCAGCCACAACGACCAGGGGACCTACGTAGGCAGTCCAGGGGTCAGCTACGACGCCGGAGCCGCCCACGCAGTTGGACCAGCCACAACGTCCAGGGGTCAGCTACGACGCCGGAGCCGCCCACGCAGTTGGACCAGCTACAACGTCCAGGGGGCCTACGCCGGCAGTCCAGGCAGTCTTTCGGGGGGCCATCGGCAGCGTCGCCCCGTACCGGTCGGGACCGGAAGAAGTCAGGTTAGGGAGATTAGGGCACAATATTTAAGTGGTTGCATATCCGAGAGTTGGGTATTATATCAGACTATTAGTATATTAAATTCGGTAAAATTTTACTTGAGCCACTTCTAGGCAATTTTGTAACTTTTTTTTCTGACGTAATAATAACAGTCTATTTGTGGATGTTTTCCAACCAAATAATCCACGAACTGAGGGGACCGAGGACTAAAAAAAGGGGTGTTGTGTGGGGTAAGGATGCGTGGTGTGCTGTAACGTAAATGACGTGAGATGGTCGAGCGTGGTACGAAAAAGGGAACGAGACGGACCGCAATGACGAATCGAATAATTCGAGAGATTGCGACGTTGCCAAGCGTTTCAAGAAGTAAGGAGTATGGAGACGAAATCGCGTCGTGTCATTGAAGAGTGGAATGCGGCCGAAAGCGTAGGTGTTGACAGAGATATGTGATGGGTTTGTGATAACCGATGCACGAATAGGCCGGAAAGGGGACCGAAACTCGAGTGGGCAACATAGTCCAGGGGAATTAATATAGTAAATGGGAAAGTCATGGATTTTCGAAGTGATATGTGAATCGTCCGTAATCGCGAATCGCAAGCAAGGGGGCAAGGAAAATCTGTGTACTTACTGAACTCAATATGACGGTGGATACAACTCGCTTGCGAGCGTCCAGAATTGATGTAATTTTTCCGCATGGCTCGGGAACCGCATCATGAACAGGCACTCCGCCAAGTACGAGTCGTAGTGTTCTTTTCGTCTTCCGAACCTCGGCACGAACCGGCGCACTTCCACCCACGTACGTTCAATGTTTTGTGTGTGTGTGTTCCGGATCCACGAAATTGAGCGAGTGGTTAACTGTAAGGCGTCGGTATGCCTCGGAGGAGAGATCAGAGTACCCTTTCCAGCAGTCAGTATGAATGGTGGTTCCTGGTAGAACATTGTCCTTGATGACTTGAAGAAGAGTCTCGGAGGAGCGGTCTTCGACGGCCGTCAGGAAGAATCGCTTAACACAGCGCTGGATTCCCCCGACGACCCATTGGCCCTCCAAATAACGGCCTTTGTTATATTTCCGGCGGCCAATTTTCGCCTCGTCGATCTCGACAACGCACCCCTCCCCTCCGATTTTCTCGCTATGTTTGGCTGCCCAATACACAAAAACTTCACTTATGAAGGAGAGGTAATCGACCATAGTTTTTGTGGAAAGACCGAATTCATCTTTGATTAAGCGGCAGCGGGGGGGTTGTCGTGTTAGATATAGATAGACGAGATCGGCCAGCTTCATCATGGGTACTTTAACGGCACCGAAGAAAGTGCCGCGATATTGAGTGATGTAGGTGTTGCACTTTCTTTTCCTGTGTGAAACCGTATGATGTGACTGACACCGGAACACGGGAACACCTTTGTTGTTCTTTGCTGATATAATTTTACCGCACCCCGGACACGCGCATGTCGGCTGAAGGACGCCATGGCGGTAGAAGAACCGAAACAAAGAGTCATGGTCAACAGCGACATTGGTATAATAATCGCGAAATCCGACGCGGCACCCCCCGCAATGGGGGCCCGGAACGACGTTGACGGACGTGCTCGGCTGGGAATAGCCGAACGACGCACCTCGTGATGTGGAACTTGTCATATTACTTATGTAACGAAGGAAATAAGCGGACGAACGCAACGAAGGGAACTGAGTGTGGCAATCTCTTAGAGAGGCCTTCTAAGGGTTCATTTGTTTATATAATAGGGCCAATGGGAAGAGGTACTGAGGGCGTTGTCTCTTGGCGATGCATTTTTATATATGTTTGAACAGGAAGTTGCGAATAGCGAAAAAACGCACCCCACATAAATATTGGCGAGGTATACTGAAGAGGAAGCCCAACAGATAAGTCGAATTGCGACCAATGGCCAGGTGGATAAGACGTACATTCGTAATAGTACCGAGTGGCGATGTTGCCACGTTGACACGATAAAATTCCTGGACTTATAACTTAAGGCCGAAGGGAGGTTGTCGGGCGAAATGGAACCGGAAACATCCGTGACATATAATAATTGCATAAGAATCTCGAACGAAACATGATAGACACGTTGTAACGTATCTTATTGGGTCAATGCGTGTAGGAAGTGGTTGTTTGTGTGCCAAAGGGACCGACGTTGTATACCGCGGAGGAAATATTTTGCGTGAAGTGGTGTGGTAAGGCGGGGAAAGATAATGCGGATTGTCAAATGGAACGCTTTATAATACGTAATTGATTCGCAAAGATTGAATTAATGTAGAGTATGTAAAACGGTAAATGTGTTGGAAGGCGATGTACGGGTGAAATAGTGGCGTGTTGTTGTGTATTTATCTGGAGATGTAGTAGCCGAAAACGGGTACAACAGCGGCATCGTCGCGTTCCAAGCGACAGCAGAAGAAGAGAGAAGAAGAACGAATTAACGTCGGCGTGTACGCGTAGTCGTAGTACTCGACATGATGACACAATCCGTAATATACGCGGCATCGTCGCGTTAAGAGTTACGGAAGGGGATACCGCACGTAAGGGATTTCATAGACGGCGCCCTAGGAAAAGGTATCATGGAAGGGAAATTTCATAATTGTAAACATTTGCGCGGTAATGTCGAATAGCGCAGGTGAAATTTGTTGGGGACCGATACACGTAGCGATCGGCAAAGTTTGGTAGTGGTAAGTTGCTCGGTTACAGAAGTGGTCCATGTAAAATATGACCTTAAATTCATTCATTAGAGTTGTCCAAGTTTTATTTTTCGGATCTAACCTCAACCTCTCTCTCGGATTCGAATAAGCCTTCGTAAAGGTAAGTGAGACATCTGATAGCTGTGAGACAGTATCCTCTCCTCTTAACAACTAGAGGGGAGATCGAAGTATCAGTCAGGGCCGGGCTTTGTAGTTGTTGGCGCCCTTCTTTCATCAATTATTTGGTCAACTTGTAGTTCACTCACGACCACTCACCGACGAGTTGAGTTAGTCGGGCCCCGTGAGTAAGATCGTCGAACGTCTTGTACCGTTAACAAGATTTTACGTTGCAAAAGTGGCACCCTAAAACGTGGGGCCATCGAAATAACAGCTATCAATTGTTTCACTTATTATTGTTTCAATTAAGTAGTTTTTATAGTTTATTAACAGAGTTCTAGGTGATTTTGATTGTAGTTTCAAGTAATTAGTTGTTACAGTGATTATTTTAGTTCGATTGTTTTGGTCTTGAGAAGTTGAGAATGGAAGGTTTTAGAATGAATGTGAACCGCCTTGACAAGGAGGAATTATTGTATGAATTACAGTGTCGAGTGACAGATGTGGACCCCGATATAACGGTGATGAAGATGCGAACAGCTCTCAGTAACTTGTTAAAAATTGAGAAGAGTGGTGCAGCCTTTTCAATACCGGAATATAGTATATCGTTTGTAGATGATATAGCTGCGGTGGTAAAGAAACTTTCAGAGATTCAATCTTTAATTAAGGCATTGGCCGAAGATGAACGTAGTGTTCCGTATATCAAAATTTCCACCAAGTTATGGCATGTACATGAAAGGCTCAAGCGTACGAAAGCTGTTTCCAATGAAGAGTTGTTAATACGTTCTAAACATTTATTGGAGGTAATGCAACTCAATTCCGATTTAAAACGGAGATTAAAGAGAGTGAAACAACTATCGCAGGCTGTAAGTTGTGCAGATATTGTCGAAGTATTATCGTCCACAGTTCTTTCGAAAGATTCCCCCGAGGATAGTAATTCAGAGATTAGCTCTGATGAGGAAGTTGAGGAAGATGCTAAACCTTCAGTAGGAAATTCTGTAGGCCCTATTAGTGAGGGTAATTTTAAACCATATTCTGTTCCGGTATATAAGTGGGACTTAAAATATGATGGGGAATCAACATCTTCCCTGAATGCTTTTTTGGAATCAGTGTGTGAGTTGAGTGAATCAAGGAATGTTTCGAAAACTCAGTTGTTTACCTCTGCAGGTGATTTATTTGTCGGAAAGGCAAAAATTTGAATTAAACCTAGGAAGAATACTCTCCGTTCCTGGGATGATCTTGTGTTAGCTCTTCGAAAGCAATTCCTTCCTAGCAATTATAATGAGAAATTGTTAGATGAAATCAAAACTCGTACACAGGGTCCGAATGAGAATATGGGCATGTATGTGGCTATTATGAGTGTTAAGTATAGGTGGTTGCCTAGAAACATTTGTTAATATGTTAAGCGTTGGTGGTTGCCTAGCAACATTTGTGAGTTTAATTTTGTTTTCGGTTCAAAGAACGTGTGTTCTGCGGATGGGTCGGTGTGTGTACGTGTGAAATGTAAGAATGTAATGGCGGCACTCACGTTGAGAAATAGAAAGTAGTAAAACCACGACTGGCCGTTTTATTACACACAAAACCAAAAAGAGAAGCAGCAAATCGCAGCAGCTTAGGTGGCTTGGTGCACCTAACATAAAAGTGGTCCTGTTCGAGCCGGATCGGAGCCCTAAGGAGGTGAGAACGACGCCCTCCAGCGACAACCGGTCTACATCGGAGCTTATCGGAACCCTAAGGAGGTGAGAACGACGCCCTCCTGTGACATTCGGTCTACGTCGAAGCCCTACGGGAGTTGGAACGACGTGTGGGACACCCGGTCTACATCGGAGCCTTATTGGAGGTTAGAACGACGCCCCCCTGCGACATCCTGTCTACATTGGAGTAGAGCGGAAAGTAGGAGGCCTTATCGGAGATTAGAGCGGCGAACGGAAGGGGTGAGTTGGTGTATCCTTTTCTATTCGTCCCATCCATTGTGTAGTCCTCAAAGGTATTCAATTTGGGCGTTTAAAACAATAGTGAATAATTAGAAATTATGGAGGCTGAACTCAAACACCTTATTAGCAAACGCGGTACCTGTAAATCTAAACTTACATCTTTTGGGAAATTTCTTAAACAATTCGACAAGCCGGAGAATATCACAAAAGTTAAGCTTGTAGAGTTACATGACAGGTTGAATAATCTCCCAGGGGTTTTTCAAGAGTTTGAGACGTATCAGAGTGATATTGAATTGAACCATTCCAATTTAGATGAACAATTAGAGGAACGGGAGTCCTTTGAGAACTCCTATTATAGTCTAACGGCTTTAGCATCGAGCATTTTGAATGACAATCCAGGGTACAAGAATGAAGTAAATGTTATTGTCGATTCAACTTCTCAAAATTTAGAGATTGGGGTGCTTTCGAAGCCAAAGTTGCCTTCAATTCCTTTACCTAAGTTCGATGGTAATGTTGAAAGGTGGCTAGAATTTAGAGACACATTTAAATCGCTAGTACATAGTAATGTTCAAGTATCAGATATTGAAAAGTTTCATTTTTTGCGAGGATCTTTGGAAGGGACCGCGAAAGATGTACTACAGAATTTAGAAATCAGCTCGGACAACTACCCAACAGCATGGACATTATTGTGTGAAAGGTTCGACAATAGAGGTATGCTCCTGAATAATCATTTAAAAGCACTTTTTGGAATCCCTACTATGACTAGGGAGACAGCAGGAGATATGCGTAGGTTGTTAGATGGAATCACCAAAGGAGTACGTTCACTTGAATCGCTGAAAGTTCCTGTGGCAGCATGGGACTTGGTTATTATTTTCTTTATGGTAAATAAGTTAGACCCAACTTCTGCAAGAGAGTGGCAGGAGCAAAGGCTTAAACCAAATAAACTACCAACATTAGAAGAGTTCAAGGCCTTTTTAAAAGCAAAAGCTGAGTTATTAGAAACATTGGAATCAAACTCTAAAGAACATCAAGGGCAAATTAAAAACAAATCATCAAAAAGTTATGTAGTAACCCAACAAAATTGTGCAGTTTGCAATAAGAATCATACACTTACATCTTGTGATAAGTTTCTAAAATTTTCTGTTCATGATCGTTACAAGAAGGTGAAGTTCCTTAAGCTCTGTTTAAATTGCCTTAAGCCAAATCACTTGGTTAAGGACTGTCACTCAGGCACATGTCGAAAGTGTACCTCAAAACATCATACGTTATTACATTATGAGCAACAAAATGTCTCGACTGTGTCAGAGAAACCAGAAGTAAAAGAGGCTCCCTCAGTGGGACCAGGAACATCACAGGTAAATGTGTCATCCTCAAGGGTCACTCAAGCCGATACATTTCTTTCCACTGCTATGGTGCAGGTTGTTGGTTTAGATGGTAAACTTAGGAAGTGCAGAGCACTTTTGGATTCTGGGTTGCAGTCAAACTTTATTTCAGAAAAATTGTGTAAGACATTAAATCTTCACAAGGAAAAAGTGAATGTTTCAATAGTTGGCATAAATCAAATGACTTCGGTTGTACAATATTGTTGTAGTGTCGAGCTTCGATCATTACATAACAACTTTCAGAAAAGTATCTCTTGTTTAGTGATTCCGAAGGTGAGTGGTGACTTGCCTGAGCAAAGGTTAGAATTAAGACATCTAAAAATTCCCGAACACATCAAATTGGCGGATCCAAGCTACTTCGAACCTGGACCAATTGATCTGTTAATAGGAGTGGATGTTTTCTATCAGCTTTTGTGCATTGGTCAGTTCAGTTTAGGAGTCAATCTACCAACTATGCAGAAAACTCGGTTAGGATGGTTGATTTCAGGGTCCTTTCTTCAAAGTCCAGAAGCTAAGTCATCTAGGAAGGTGGTACAATGTAAATTGAGTCAAAGTGGAGAGCTTTCTCAGCAATTGGAAAAGTTCTGGGCAATTGAAGAACCTCCTAACAATCTCAAACCCATTCTTTCAATCGACGAGAAAGAATGCGAAACCATATTCGTGGAGAATGTCGAAAGGGAAGAATCTGGCAGATTTCTAGTAAAAATTCCTTTTAAGCATTGTCCAAGCGTGCTTGGTGAGTCGAGATTTGTAGCCAAACGTCAATTTCTGGCCGTAGAACGGCAGTTAATGAAAAATCCAAAATTAAGAAAACTCTATGTTGACTTTATGGAAGAGTACATCAGGATGGGGCACATGGCAGTAAATAATGAAATTGAGTCTTCTGAGTATTTTCTCCCACACCATGGTGTACTGAATGAAAAGAGTTCTACCACAAAATTGCGTGTTGTTTTCAATGGATCATCACCTACCGATAATGGAATTTCTCTTAATGATATTCAGTATACAGGTCCAAACATCCAAGATGATTTGATTCTCATTTTACTAAGGTTTAGAGTTCACAATGTGGTAGTTTGCGCAGATGTAGAGAAAATGTATCGAATGATTGATGTAAAAGAAGAGCAGAGGTGTTTCCAGAAGATCTATTGGAGATCTGATCCGAAAGAAGAACTTAAGGTGTACTGCTTGAGGACAGTAACTTATGGTACAACCTCTGCACCATTCTTAGCTATTCGTTGCCTAAAGCAACTGGGTATGGATTACGAGGAGTTGTATCCTGAGGCTTCCAACTTTATATTGCACAATTTCTTTGTTGATGATATGTTGTTCGGGACTGAGAATGTAGACAAAGCAGTTGAATTAAGTGAGCAAGTATCACAAATCTTACAATCTGGTTGTTTCAAGTTGAGGAAGTGGACTTCAAATTCCCCAGAAGTTCTAAACCAAATGTTGAATCGTGAGTTGACATCGGAGGAAAATGAGTTCACACTTGGCGAGAAAACTGATAATAAAACACTTGGGCTTTATTGGTCAGTTAAGGAAGATTTGCTCAAATATCATGTTAAGTTGGAAGTTAGAACTAAATGCACTAAACGTAGTATTCTTTCGACAATTGCAAGGGTGTACGATCCTCTTGGTTTAGTTTCACCATGTACCATACTAGCGAAAATATTAATTCAACGATTGTGGGATGGCAAATATGGATGGGATGAATCCGTACCTTCTAGCATATATACATCATGGCGTAAACTAGAAGAACAATTGGAAATCCTAAATTCTGTGTACATTCCAAGGCAAATAGTTGTAAAACAGGTCGAGCGTATTGAACTTCATGCATTTTGTGACAGCTCGCAAGAAGCCTATGGTGCATGTCTCTATCTTAAGAGCACTTCAGTCAATGGCCAGGTGAACATCTCATTGGTAGTTGCTAAGGCGAAAGTAGCACCTTTAAGAGTGATAACAGTACCTCGATTAGAATTGTGTGGTGCTCTGGTATTGGCCCAGTTGGTTAACACGTTCAAACAAGCAGTAGATCTGAAAATCTCAAAGACCTACCTATGGACAGATTCTAGTGTCGTTCTGGGATGGCTTGAGCAATCACCTCACAATCTTCAAACTTTTGTTGGAAACCGTGTCTCACAGATTCAATCCTTGACTTCAAATAAAGACTGGCATCATGTAAGTTCAATCTATAACCCAGCAGACATAGTATCCCGAGGTCTATATCCCGAAGACTTAGTTGAAAGAAAGGATTGGTGGTATGGTCCGAGTTGGTCGAAGATTCAGAATCTTGGCCAAAGTCAGTTGTTGAGGCAGGGTCACTGCCTGAGGTGAAGAGTCAGGTCAAGGTATGTCAGTTGGTAGTACAGGAAGTCTGGCCATTCTCTCAGTTTTCGAGTTTTTCAAAGATGAGACGTAGCATCGCATACGTTTGGCGATTCTTACGAAATTGTAGGTTGGAGATAAGTCAAAGAGCTTCTGGTTATCTCACAACGGAGGAGTTAACGTTTGCTCTTCGTGGTCTGTTAGTACTTTCGCAGAAAGAATCATTTCCTGAAGAGTTTTCACTTCTTCTAGCTAAGAAGGAAGTTAAGAAAGGTCCTCTAAGTAAACTAAACCCTTTCATTGACAGGTTTGGTATCCTCAGGGTGGGGGGTCGATTACAACTTTCGGATTTTGATTATGGAAAGAAGCATCCTTCTGTGCTATCAAGCAAACATCCTTTCACTCGATTACTTTTTGCGTTTGAACACAAACAGCTCCTTTATGCTGGTCCCCAACATTTACTAGCATCGCTGCGCGAGCATTATTGGCCTCTAGGAGGACGTGCGTTGGCTAGGAAGGTTGTTCATGGATGTGTCGTATGTTTTCGGATCAAACCTAAATCCCTTGATCAAATTATGGGTTCTTTACCCCGATCACGTGTCACACCTATGCCAACTTTTCACACGACGGGAGTTGATTATGCTGGTCCATTTCTGGTGAAAACGAAACATGGTCGAGGAGCAAAGGTAACAAAATGCTATGTGTGTCTGTTTGTTTGTTTTGCAGTACGCGCGGTACATTTGGAATTGGTATCTGACCTTACTTCTGAGGCATTTCTGGCCACCTTTCGACGCTTTGTAGCACGTCGCGGCAAACCTGCTGTCATTTGGTCAGATAACGGGACGAATTTCGTAGGTGCCCATTCGGAATTGAAGGAACTTGGCAATTTCTTACGAGAACGGAGTTCTGGAGTAATAGAAACTCTAGAAAACGAGGGTATTAGTTGGAAATTCATTCCATCTCACTCGCCTCATTTTGGGGGTATTTGGGAGGCCGGCGTAAAAGCATGTAAATTCCATATGAAACGAATAATAGGTAATGCCTCTCTTACATTTGAGAACTTTTATACTTTATTAACCCAAATTGAATCGACCTTAAACTCTCGCCCTCTGGTTCCTTTGTCCTCTGATCCCAGTGACCTCGATGTCCTAACACCAGCTCACTTCTTGATTGGAAGACGCCTAACCGCTCTACCAGATGCTGACGTGACAGATGTTCCTGACAACCGTTTGTCACAATTTCAACGCCTGCAGAAGTTGCACCAACACTTTTGGCTACGATGGTCACGCGAATACATCGTTCTTCTCCAGCAGCGTTTAAAGTGGAAGACTACACAACGGAACCTTCAAGTCGGTGAATTAGTTCTTATTCGAGACGACAACTTGCCTCCTCTGAAGTGGAGACTAGGGCGAGTCATCGAACTTCACCAAGGAGTGGACAAACAGTGTCGTGTAGTGACTGTGAAAACCTCAAATGGCCTGTTGAAGCGGTCAATAGCAAAGTTGTGTCCTCTCCCATTTAACGGAGATTAGGTTAAGTCATGTTTTTTGTATTTAACAAAGAGTTCTGTTTTTATTTGATTAAATCTTGTTTGGCTTGTTTTGGAAGGCATCCTTCCAAGGTGGGGGGCATGTTAAGTATAGGTGGTTGCCTAGAAACATTTGTTAATATGTTAAGCGTTGGTGTTGCCTAGCAACATTTGTGAGTTTAATTTTGTTTTCGGTTCAAAGAACGTGTGTTCTGCGGATGGGTCGGTGTGTGTACGTGTGAAATGTAAGAATGTAATGGCGGCACTCACGTTGAGAAATAGAAAGTAGTAAAACCACGACTGGCCGTTTTATTACACACAAAACCAAAAAGAGAAGCAGCAAATCGCAGCAGCTTAGGTGGCTTGGTGCACCTAACAATGAGCAATATGTTTAATCGGTTGACTTGTCCTATATCCGAACGAGTTCAATTAAGTATTCTCTTGAGAAATATCGCTCCCTTCTACCAAACTCAATTAGGATTGACAACCATTAATACTTTGGAAGAATTACTTGATGTTGGGCAAAAGTTAGAGGAACGAAAGGAGGCGATCGAGGCATTTGTCCCCCCTCACGGAGTAGGAAAAGTTTGGAACCTGATCTAGCTTATGTACACTCAGAATCTAGCTCTCATAATGTTGTTCCAGGTCGGCGATGTTATAATTGTAATGCTACTGGTCATTTAGCTGTGAATTGTCCTCGATCTAATGGTACTCGTGTTAACAATCCTCCGTCAAATCGGTCTAGGCCGAATAACCTTCCATCTAAGGGTTCTCAACCGAATCGTTCTTCAGATAGTGGACGACCGCCTAGAAATATTCAATGTTTTAAGTGTGGATTACAGGATCATACAGTGCGTTCATGTCCTCGTTGTAATCAGAATTCGGAAAACTTCCAAGGGAGGCCCTAAGGGACCGGTTAGGCGCCTTCCCATCTACGGTCGATACTACATGTAATCATCGAACAGCTTTAGATTTTATTTTGTCACATGTTAAGGGTGATGAGCGACCCTATCTTTCTGTCTCAAAAAAGAAATGTTCCTTTTGTCGGCCTGAACTGAAATATTTAGGTTACGTGGTGGATTCCGAAGGATTGCATTGTGACCCCGAAAAGGTTAGGGCTATTCTCGAATTAACAGCTCCACGTAATGTCAAAGCAGTCAGACAAGTTATTGGAATAGCTTCGTGGTACAGACGTTTCGTACCTAAATTTTCGACCATCATAGCCCCCTTAGCCCGGTTAACGAGGAAAAATCAGTCGTTTGATTGGTCTCCTCAGTGTGAAGAAGCGTTTAATAAAATAAAGGACTGTTTAGTTTGAGCTCCTGTCCTTACTTGTCCAGATTTTTCTCGGCCCTTTATTGTTCAAACCGATGCGTCTGGGTTTGGTGTTGGTGCGGTTCTCAGTCAGGAACACCCAGAGGGAGAGAAAGTGATCGCATATATTTCCCGATCTTTGACTCGACAAGAACGTAACTATTCAGTTACAGAGCGGGAATGTCTCGCTGTGATTTGGGCAATTGAGAAATTAAGACCTTACTTGGAAGGGAGTCATTTCACTGTCATCACTGATCATCATTCTCTAGTCTGGTTAAGTAACCTGAAGAATCCCACAGGACGTTTAGCTCGTTGGGCAGTTCGTATGCAGCAATTCGACTTTAAGATCATTCATCGGAAAGGGAAAGAACATGTAGTTCCCGATACTTTATCCCGGTCAGTACCCGTCGTCGATGTTATCAATCTAAAGTTCAATCATACTACCGATCCTTGGTTCAATAAGATGCTTAGTCGTGTTTCTACCACTCCGGAGCGTTATCCTAGCTTCCGGAAAGCAGGTAACCAATTGTATAAGCATTTAAAAATGCGTTATCCCGAATTGATGACTCCTGAAGATTGTTGGCGGGAAGTGGTACCTAAAGATCATCGACCAGCTTTGATCAAAAATACTCATGAGCAGTTGCTTCATCTAGGCACTTTCAAGACATTCCGTTATCTGGCCCAGAAGTACTATTGGCCCAAGATGTATGCTGATGTAGCTAAGTTTGTTCGACGTTGTTCCACTTGTATTTCCATTAAACCTTCACTTATGAAGGAGAGGTAATCGACCATAGTTTTTGTGGAAAGACCGAATTCATCTTTGATTAAGCGGCAGCGGGGGGGTTGTCGTGTTAGATGTAGATAGACGAGATCGGCCAGCTTCATCATGGGTACTTTAACGGCACCGAAGAAAGTGCCGCGATATTGAGTGATGTAGGTGTTGCACTTTCTTTTCCTGTGTGAAACCGTATGATGTGACTGACACCGGAACACGGGAACACCTTTGTTGTTCTTTGCTGATATAATTTTACCGCACCCCGGACACGCGCATGTCGGCTGAAGGACGCCATGGCGGTAGAAGAACCGAAACAAAGAGTCATGGTCAACAGCGACATTGGTATAATAATCGCGAAATCCGACGCGGCACCCCCCGCAATGGGGGCCCGGAACGACGTTGACGGACGTGCTCGGCTGGGAATAGCCGAACGACGCACCTCGTGATGTGGAACTTGTCATATTACTTATGTAACGAAGGAAATAAGCGGACGAACGCAACGAAGGGAACTGAGTGTGGCAATCTCTTAGAGAGGCCTTCTAAGGGTTCATTTGTTTATATAATAGGGCCAATGGGAAGAGGTACTGAGGGCGTTGTCTCTTGGCGATGCATTTTTATATATGTTTGAACAGGAAGTTGCGAATAGCGAAAAAACGCACCCCACATAAATATTGGCGAGGTATACTGAAGAGGAAGCCCAACAGATAAGTCGAATTGCGACCAATGGCCAGGTGGATAAGACGTACATTCGTAATAGTACCGAGTGGCGATGTTGCCACGTTGACACGATAAAATTCCTGGACTTATAACTTAAGGCCGAAGGGAGGTTGTCGGGCGAAATGGAACCGGAAACATCCGTGACATATAATAATTGCATAAGAATCTCGAACGAAACATGATAGACACGTTGTAACGTATCTTATTGGGTCAATGCGTGTAGGAAGTGGTTGTTTGTGTGCCAAAGGGACCGACGTTGTATACCGCGGAGGAAATATTTTGCGTGAAGTGGTGTGGTAAGGCGGGGAAAGATAATGCGGATTGTCAAATGGAACGCTTTATAATACGTAATTGATTCGCAAAGATTGAATTAATGTAGAGTATGTAAAACGGTAAATGTGTTGGAAGGCGATGTACGGGTGAAATAGTGGCGTGTTGTTGTGTATTTATCTGGAGATGTAGTAGCCGAAAACGGGTACAACAGCGGCATCGTCGCGTTCCAAGCGACAGCAGAAGAAGAGAGAAGAAGAACGAATTAACGTCGGCGTGTACGCGTAGTCGTAGTACTCGACATGATGACACAATCCGTAATATACGCGGCATCGTCGCGTTAAGAGTTGCGGAAGGGGATACCGCACGTAAGGGATTTCATAGACGGCGCCCTAGGAAAAGGTATCATGGAAGGGAAATTTCATAATTGTAAACATTTGCGCGGTAATGTCGAATAGCGCAGGTGAAATTTGTTGGGGACCGATACACGTAGCGATCGGCAAAGTTTGGTAGTGGTAAGTTGCTCGGTTACAGAAGTGGTCCATGTAAAATATGACCTTAAATTCATTCATTAGAGTTGTCCAAGTTTTATTTTTCGGATCTAACCTCAACCTCTCTCTCGGATTCGAATAAGCCTTCGTAAAGGTAAGTGAGACATCTGGTAGCTGTGAGACAGTATCCTCTCCTCTTAACAACTAGAGGGGAGATCGAAGTATCAGTCAGGGCCGGGCTTTGTAGTTGTTGGCGCCCTTCTTTCATCAATTATTTGGTCAACTTGTAGTTCACTCACGACCACTCACCGACGAGTTGAGTTAGTCGGGCCCCGTGAGTAAGATCGTCGAACGTCTTGTACCGTTAACAAGATTTTACGTTGCAAAAGTGGCACCCTAAAACGTGGGGCCATCGAAATAACAGCTATCAATTGTTTCACTTATTATTGTTTCAATTAAGTAGTTTTTATAGTTTATTAACAGAGTTCTAGGTGATTTTGATTGTAGTTTCAAGTAATTAGTTGTTACAGTGATTATTTTAGTTCGATTGTTTTGGTCTTGAGAAGTTGAGAATGGAAGGTTTTAGAATGAATGTGAACCGCCTTGACAAGGAGGAATTATTGTATGAATTACAGTGTCGAGTGACAGATGTGGACCCCGATATAACGGTGATGAAGATGCGAACAGCTCTCAGTAACTTGTTAAAAATTGAGAAGAGTGGTGCAGCCTTTTCAATACCGGAATATAGTATATCGTTTGTAGATGATATAGCTGCGGTGGTAAAGAAACTTTCAGAGATTCAATCTTTAATTAAGGCATTGGCCGAAGATGAACGTAGTGTTCCGTATATCAAAATTTCCACCAAGTTATGGCATGTACATGAAAGGCTCAAGCGTACGAAAGCTGTTTCCAATGAAGAGTTGTTAATACGTTCTAAACATTTATTGGAGGTAATGCAACTCAATTCCGATTTAAAACGGAGATTAAAGAGAGTGAAACAACTATCGCAGGCTGTAAGTTGTGCAGATATTGTCGAAGTATTATCGTCCACAGTTCTTTCGAAAGATTCCCCCGAGGATAGTAATTCAGAGATTAGCTCTGATGAGGAAGTTGAGGAAGATGCTAAACCTTCAGTAGGAAATTCTGTAGGCCCTATTAGTGAGGGTAATTTTAAACCATATTCTGTTCCGGTATATAAGTGGGACTTAAAATATGATGGGGAATCAACATCTTCCCTGAATGCTTTTTTGGAATCAGTGTGTGAGTTGAGTGAATCAAGGAATGTTTCGAAAACTCAGTTGTTTACCTCTGCAGGTGATTTATTTGTCGGAAAGGCAAAAATTTGAATTAAACCTAGGAAGAATACTCTCCGTTCCTGGGATGATCTTGTGTTAGCTCTTCGAAAGCAATTCCTTCCTAGCAATTATAATGAGAAATTGTTAGATGAAATCAAAACTCGTACACAGGGTCCGAATGAGAATATGGGCATGTATGTGGCTATTATGAGTGTTAAGTATAGGTGGTTGCCTAGAAACATTTGTTAATATGTTAAGCGTTGGTGGTTGCCTAGCAACATTTGTGAGTTTAATTTTGTTTTCGGTTCAAAGAACGTGTGTTCTGCGGATGGGTCGGTGTGTGTACGTGTGAAATGTAAGAATGTAATGGCGGCACTCACGTTGAGAAATAGAAAGTAGTAAAACCACGACTGGCCGTTTTATTACACACAAAACCAAAAAGAGAAGCAGCAAATCGCAGCAGCTTAGGTGGCTTGGTGCACCTAACATAAAAGTGGTCCTGTTCGAGCCGGATCGGAGCCCTAAGGAGGTGAGAACGACGCCCTCCAGCGACAACCGGTCTACATCGGAGCTTATCGGAACCCTAAGGAGGTGAGAACGACGCCCTCCTGTGACATTCGGTCTACGTCGAAGCCCTACGGGAGTTGGAACGACGTGTGGGACACCCGGTCTACATCGGAGCCTTATTGGAGGTTAGAACGACGCCCCCCTGCGACATCCTGTCTACATTGGAGTAGAGCGGAAAGTAGGAGGCCTTATCGGAGATTAGAGCGGCGAACGGAAGGGGTGAGTTGGTGTATCCTTTTCTATTCGTCCCATCCATTGTGTAGTCCTCAAAGGTATTCAATTTGGGCGTTTAAAACAATAGTGAATAATTAGAAATTATGGAGGCTGAACTCAAACACCTTATTAGCAAACGCGGTACCTGTAAATCTAAACTTACATCTTTTGGGAAATTTCTTAAACAATTCGACAAGCCGGAGAATATCACAAAAGTTAAGCTTGTAGAGTTACATGACAGGTTGAATAATCTCCCAGGGGTTTTTCAAGAGTTTGAGACGTATCAGAGTGATATTGAATTGAACCATTCCAATTTAGATGAACAATTAGAGGAACGGGAGTCCTTTGAGAACTCCTATTATAGTCTAACGGCTTTAGCATCGAGCATTTTGAATGACAATCCAGGGTACAAGAATGAAGTAAATGTTATTGTCGATTCAACTTCTCAAAATTTAGAGATTGGGGTGCTTTCGAAGCCAAAGTTGCCTTCAATTCCTTTACCTAAGTTCGATGGTAATGTTGAAAGGTGGCTAGAATTTAGAGACACATTTAAATCGCTAGTACATAGTAATGTTCAAGTATCAGATATTGAAAAGTTTCATTTTTTGCGAGGATCTTTGGAAGGGACCGCGAAAGATGTACTACAGAATTTAGAAATCAGCTCGGACAACTACCCAACAGCATGGACATTATTGTGTGAAAGGTTCGACAATAGAGGTATGCTCCTGAATAATCATTTAAAAGCACTTTTTGGAATCCCTACTATGACTAGGGAGACAGCAGGAGATATGCGTAGGTTGTTAGATGGAATCACCAAAGGAGTACGTTCACTTGAATCGCTGAAAGTTCCTGTGGCAGCATGGGACTTGGTTATTATTTTCTTTATGGTAAATAAGTTAGACCCAACTTCTGCAAGAGAGTGGCAGGAGCAAAGGCTTAAACCAAATAAACTACCAACATTAGAAGAGTTCAAGGCCTTTTTAAAAGCAAAAGCTGAGTTATTAGAAACATTGGAATCAAACTCTAAAGAACATCAAGGGCAAATTAAAAACAAATCATCAAAAAGTTATGTAGTAACCCAACAAAATTGTGCAGTTTGCAATAAGAATCATACACTTACATCTTGTGATAAGTTTCTAAAATTTTCTGTTCATGATCGTTACAAGAAGGTGAAGTTCCTTAAGCTCTGTTTAAATTGCCTTAAGCCAAATCACTTGGTTAAGGACTGTCACTCAGGCACATGTCGAAAGTGTACCTCAAAACATCATACGTTATTACATTATGAGCAACAAAATGTCTCGACTGTGTCAGAGAAACCAGAAGTAAAAGAGGCTCCCTCAGTGGGACCAGGAACATCACAGGTAAATGTGTCATCCTCAAGGGTCACTCAAGCCGATACATTTCTTTCCACTGCTATGGTGCAGGTTGTTGGTTTAGATGGTAAACTTAGGAAGTGCAGAGCACTTTTGGATTCTGGGTTGCAGTCAAACTTTATTTCAGAAAAATTGTGTAAGACATTAAATCTTCACAAGGAAAAAGTGAATGTTTCAATAGTTGGCATAAATCAAATGACTTCGGTTGTACAATATTGTTGTAGTGTCGAGCTTCGATCATTACATAACAACTTTCAGAAAAGTATCTCTTGTTTAGTGATTCCGAAGGTGAGTGGTGACTTGCCTGAGCAAAGGTTAGAATTAAGACATCTAAAAATTCCCGAACACATCAAATTGGCGGATCCAAGCTACTTCGAACCTGGACCAATTGATCTGTTAATAGGAGTGGATGTTTTCTATCAGCTTTTGTGCATTGGTCAGTTCAGTTTAGGAGTCAATCTACCAACTATGCAGAAAACTCGGTTAGGATGGTTGATTTCAGGGTCCTTTCTTCAAAGTCCAGAAGCTAAGTCATCTAGGAAGGTGGTACAATGTAAATTGAGTCAAAGTGGAGAGCTTTCTCAGCAATTGGAAAAGTTCTGGGCAATTGAAGAACCTCCTAACAATCTCAAACCCATTCTTTCAATCGACGAGAAAGAATGCGAAACCATATTCGTGGAGAATGTCGAAAGGGAAGAATCTGGCAGATTTCTAGTAAAAATTCCTTTTAAGCATTGTCCAAGCGTGCTTGGTGAGTCGAGATTTGTAGCCAAACGTCAATTTCTGGCCGTAGAACGGCAGTTAATGAAAAATCCAAAATTAAGAAAACTCTATGTTGACTTTATGGAAGAGTACATCAGGATGGGGCACATGGCAGTAAATAATGAAATTGAGTCTTCTGAGTATTTTCTCCCACACCATGGTGTACTGAATGAAAAGAGTTCTACCACAAAATTGCGTGTTGTTTTCAATGGATCATCACCTACCGATAATGGAATTTCTCTTAATGATATTCAGTATACAGGTCCAAACATCCAAGATGATTTGATTCTCATTTTACTAAGGTTTAGAGTTCACAATGTGGTAGTTTGCGCAGATGTAGAGAAAATGTATCGAATGATTGATGTAAAAGAAGAGCAGAGGTGTTTCCAGAAGATCTATTGGAGATCTGATCCGAAAGAAGAACTTAAGGTGTACTGCTTGAGGACAGTAACTTATGGTACAACCTCTGCACCATTCTTAGCTATTCGTTGCCTAAAGCAACTGGGTATGGATTACGAGGAGTTGTATCCTGAGGCTTCCAACTTTATATTGCACAATTTCTTTGTTGATGATATGTTGTTCGGGACTGAGAATGTAGACAAAGCAGTTGAATTAAGTGAGCAAGTATCACAAATCTTACAATCTGGTTGTTTCAAGTTGAGGAAGTGGACTTCAAATTCCCCAGAAGTTCTAAACCAAATGTTGAATCGTGAGTTGACATCGGAGGAAAATGAGTTCACACTTGGCGAGAAAACTGATAATAAAACACTTGGGCTTTATTGGTCAGTTAAGGAAGATTTGCTCAAATATCATGTTAAGTTGGAAGTTAGAACTAAATGCACTAAACGTAGTATTCTTTCGACAATTGCAAGGGTGTACGATCCTCTTGGTTTAGTTTCACCATGTACCATACTAGCGAAAATATTAATTCAACGATTGTGGGATGGCAAATATGGATGGGATGAATCCGTACCTTCTAGCATATATACATCATGGCGTAAACTAGAAGAACAATTGGAAATCCTAAATTCTGTGTACATTCCAAGGCAAATAGTTGTAAAACAGGTCGAGCGTATTGAACTTCATGCATTTTGTGACAGCTCGCAAGAAGCCTATGGTGCATGTCTCTATCTTAAGAGCACTTCAGTCAATGGCCAGGTGAACATCTCATTGGTAGTTGCTAAGGCGAAAGTAGCACCTTTAAGAGTGATAACAGTACCTCGATTAGAATTGTGTGGTGCTCTGGTATTGGCCCAGTTGGTTAACACGTTCAAACAAGCAGTAGATCTGAAAATCTCAAAGACCTACCTATGGACAGATTCTAGTGTCGTTCTGGGATGGCTTGAGCAATCACCTCACAATCTTCAAACTTTTGTTGGAAACCGTGTCTCACAGATTCAATCCTTGACTTCAAATAAAGACTGGCATCATGTAAGTTCAATCTATAACCCAGCAGACATAGTATCCCGAGGTCTATATCCCGAAGACTTAGTTGAAAGAAAGGATTGGTGGTATGGTCCGAGTTGGTCGAAGATTCAGAATCTTGGCCAAAGTCAGTTGTTGAGGCAGGGTCACTGCCTGAGGTGAAGAGTCAGGTCAAGGTATGTCAGTTGGTAGTACAGGAAGTCTGGCCATTCTCTCAGTTTTCGAGTTTTTCAAAGATGAGACGTAGCATCGCATACGTTTGGCGATTCTTACGAAATTGTAGGTTGGAGATAAGTCAAAGAGCTTCTGGTTATCTCACAACGGAGGAGTTAACGTTTGCTCTTCGTGGTCTGTTAGTACTTTCGCAGAAAGAATCATTTCCTGAAGAGTTTTCACTTCTTCTAGCTAAGAAGGAAGTTAAGAAAGGTCCTCTAAGTAAACTAAACCCTTTCATTGACAGGTTTGGTATCCTCAGGGTGGGGGGTCGATTACAACTTTCGGATTTTGATTATGGAAAGAAGCATCCTTCTGTGCTATCAAGCAAACATCCTTTCACTCGATTACTTTTTGCGTTTGAACACAAACAGCTCCTTTATGCTGGTCCCCAACATTTACTAGCATCGCTGCGCGAGCATTATTGGCCTCTAGGAGGACGTGCGTTGGCTAGGAAGGTTGTTCATGGATGTGTCGTATGTTTTCGGATCAAACCTAAATCCCTTGATCAAATTATGGGTTCTTTACCCCGATCACGTGTCACACCTATGCCAACTTTTCACACGACGGGAGTTGATTATGCTGGTCCATTTCTGGTGAAAACGAAACATGGTCGAGGAGCAAAGGTAACAAAATGCTATGTGTGTCTGTTTGTTTGTTTTGCAGTACGCGCGGTACATTTGGAATTGGTATCTGACCTTACTTCTGAGGCATTTCTGGCCACCTTTCGACGCTTTGTAGCACGTCGCGGCAAACCTGCTGTCATTTGGTCAGATAACGGGACGAATTTCGTAGGTGCCCATTCGGAATTGAAGGAACTTGGCAATTTCCTACGAGAACGGAGTTCTGGAGTAATAGAAACTCTAGAAAACGAGGGTATTAGTTGGAAATTCATTCCATCTCACTCGCCTCATTTTGGGGGTATTTGGGAGGCCGGCGTAAAAGCATGTAAATTCCATATGAAACGAATAATAGGTAATGCCTCTCTTACATTTGAGAACTTTTATACTTTATTAACCCAAATTGAATCGACCTTAAACTCTCGCCCTCTGGTTCCTTTGTCCTCTGATCCCAGTGACCTCGATGTCCTAACACCAGCTCACTTCTTGATTGGAAGACGCCTAACCGCTCTACCAGATGCTGACGTGACAGATGTTCCTGACAACCGTTTGTCACAATTTCAACGCCTGCAGAAGTTGCACCAACACTTTTGGCTACGATGGTCACGCGAATACATCGTTCTTCTCCAGCAGCGTTTAAAGTGGAAGACTACACAACGGAACCTTCAAGTCGGTGAATTAGTTCTTATTCGAGACGACAACTTGCCTCCTCTGAAGTGGAGACTAGGGCGAGTCATCGAACTTCACCAAGGAGTGGACAAACAGTGTCGTGTAGTGACTGTGAAAACCTCAAATGGCCTGTTGAAGCGGTCAATAGCAAAGTTGTGTCCTCTCCCATTTAACGGAGATTAGGTTAAGTCATGTTTTTTGTATTTAACAAAGAGTTCTGTTTTTATTTGATTAAATCTTGTTTGGCTTGTTTTGGAAGGCATCCTTCCAAGGTGGGGGGCATGTTAAGTATAGGTGGTTGCCTAGAAACATTTGTTAATATGTTAAGCGTTGGTGTTGCCTAGCAACATTTGTGAGTTTAATTTTGTTTTCGGTTCAAAGAACGTGTGTTCTGCGGATGGGTCGGTGTGTGTACGTGTGAAATGTAAGAATGTAATGGCGGCACTCACGTTGAGAAATAGAAAGTAGTAAAACCACGACTGGCCGTTTTATTACACACAAAACCAAAAAGAGAAGCAGCAAATCGCAGCAGCTTAGGTGGCTTGGTGCACCTAACAATGAGCAATATGTTTAATCGGTTGACTTGTCCTATATCCGAACGAGTTCAATTAAGTATTCTCTTGAGAAATATCGCTCCCTTCTACCAAACTCAATTAGGATTGACAACCATTAATACTTTGGAAGAATTACTTGATGTTGGGCAAAAGTTAGAGGAACGAAAGGAGGCGATCGAGGCATTTGTCCCCCCTCACGGAGTAGGAAAAGTTTGGAACCTGATCTAGCTTATGTACACTCAGAATCTAGCTCTCATAATGTTGTTCCAGGTCGGCGATGTTATAATTGTAATGCTACTGGTCATTTAGCTGTGAATTGTCCTCGATCTAATGGTACTCGTGTTAACAATCCTCCGTCAAATCGGTCTAGGCCGAATAACCTTCCATCTAAGGGTTCTCAACCGAATCGTTCTTCAGATAGTGGACGACCGCCTAGAAATATTCAATGTTTTAAGTGTGGATTACAGGATCATACAGTGCGTTCATGTCCTCGTTGTAATCAGAATTCGGAAAACTTCCAAGGGAGGCCCTAAGGGACCGGTTAGGCGCCTTCCCATCTACGGTCGATACTACATGTAATCATCGAACAGCTTTAGATTTTATTTTGTCACATGTTAAGGGTGATGAGCGACCCTATCTTTCTGTCTCAAAAAAGAAATGTTCCTTTTGTCGGCCTGAACTGAAATATTTAGGTTACGTGGTGGATTCCGAAGGATTGCATTGTGACCCCGAAAAGGTTAGGGCTATTCTCGAATTAACAGCTCCACGTAATGTCAAAGCAGTCAGACAAGTTATTGGAATAGCTTCGTGGTACAGACGTTTCGTACCTAAATTTTCGACCATCATAGCCCCCTTAGCCCGGTTAACGAGGAAAAATCAGTCGTTTGATTGGTCTCCTCAGTGTGAAGAAGCGTTTAATAAAATAAAGGACTGTTTAGTTTGAGCTCCTGTCCTTACTTGTCCAGATTTTTCTCGGCCCTTTATTGTTCAAACCGATGCGTCTGGGTTTGGTGTTGGTGCGGTTCTCAGTCAGGAACACCCAGAGGGAGAGAAAGTGATCGCATATATTTCCCGATCTTTGACTCGACAAGAACGTAACTATTCAGTTACAGAGCGGGAATGTCTCGCTGTGATTTGGGCAATTGAGAAATTAAGACCTTACTTGGAAGGGAGTCATTTCACTGTCATCACTGATCATCATTCTCTAGTCTGGTTAAGTAACCTGAAGAATCCCACAGGACGTTTAGCTCGTTGGGCAGTTCGTATGCAGCAATTCGACTTTAAGATCATTCATCGGAAAGGGAAAGAACATGTAGTTCCCGATACTTTATCCCGGTCAGTACCCGTCGTCGATGTTATCAATCTAAAGTTCAATCATACTACCGATCCTTGGTTCAATAAGATGCTTAGTCGTGTTTCTACCACTCCGGAGCGTTATCCTAGCTTCCGGAAAGCAGGTAACCAATTGTATAAGCATTTAAAAATGCGTTATCCCGAATTGATGACTCCTGAAGATTGTTGGCGGGAAGTGGTACCTAAAGATCATCGACCAGCTTTGATCAAAAATACTCATGAGCAGTTGCTTCATCTAGGCACTTTCAAGACATTCCGTTATCTGGCCCAGAAGTACTATTGGCCCAAGATGTATGCTGATGTAGCTAAGTTTGTTCGACGTTGTTCCACTTGTATTTCCATTAAACCCGAACAAAAGAAGCCGGCTGGATTAATGTTGAGTTCTCAAGTTGCAATATCCAAACCATTCGAGTTGGTGTGTGCTGATATAATAGGTCCGTTACCCCGTAGCCCTTCTGGACATGCTTATATATTAGAGGTAGTAGACTGTTTTAGTAAATTCCCATTGTTATTCCCATTGCGTTCCGCCACGGCGGCAGGTATTGCCAAGATAATCGAGGATCATGTGATCTCTGTGTTTGGTTGTCCGAAGACTTTCATTGTCGATAATGGTGTTCAGTTTCGGTCTAAGGAGTTTCAGAACTTGATGTCCAAATATAACATCAGTATTAAATATACCCCACATTACCATCCTCAAGCAAACCCAACGGAGCGAGTAAACAAAGTTGTTAAAACATTAATCATGTCTTATGTTGGTGACAATCATAAAACGTGGGATACGAAATTGTCTCAGGCTGGTAGTGCGATTCGATCTGCGGTGCATGAAGTCACCGGTTACACTCCTAACCTCATTGTTTTTGGACGAGAGTTGTGTACCCGTAATAAAATGCCAGAGGATCCCCTGAGGGATAATCCTATTTCGTTTGACCGAACGTTCAGTTTAGAGTCTCGGACGAATGAGTTGTCGAAACTTTTCCTTGAAGTCCGTTCTAAGTTAGCTAAAGCATATGAAGCTAACAAAAAGGTCTACGATCTTAGACGTAGGGATGTGCAGTTGTATCCGAATCAGTTAGTCTGGCGAAAGAATTATGTCCTGTCCGATGCTGCTAAATATTTCTCAGCCAAGCTAGCCCCTAAGTTTATAGGACCGTTCCTTGTTTCTAAACGTCTCTCCCCATGGACTTATGAGTTGAGGGATGAATCAGGGAAAAGTGCAGGTACATGGCACATCAAAGACCTAAAAGCCCATCCTCCCGAAGAGGGTGTGTAGATGGCAGGACTGTTGTAGTTAATCGGCGTTAAGGTTTTTGATTTGGAGTTATGATTCGGATAATGATTTGGTTACGACAAATGAGCGGGTTTCGGCTAATTTTACCACATTTAGAGTTTAGTTGAGGTGATTTTTTTTTATAGGGTGATATCCCTTGGTTTGTTTCGGAGTCGAGTCAGGCCTTGTTAGGTCGTTAGCTAGTGTCTGTGGGCATAAGGGTAGGAAAGTAGGTGTTTTATCCCCATTTTAAGAGTTATCTCGCTTGGCGAGGATTTAGGAATGAGTTGTGTTCTCTGTCGTAATGTTTCCACTTGCCTAGTGTAATAATGGCTTTGGGAAACGTCTTGGTGTGCAAGAAATAATACGAAAAGATCAACACTCATGCCGTTCTTGTGTGGGAGGCGAAGTAATGGTGTACTTTCGGCCTCTGGAGTTTGTGGCGTTGTTGTGGGGGACTAATTATACGAAATATCTTACCGGAATGCGACAGAGTTACTTCCATCTACTCGTGAGTGTGGTAAAGTTAGAGAAGACTTATTAAGGGAAGCTTTTACTTGTAATGTTCGCTGAGCGGAAGACGGCGGTAGAATATCGCCGTAGGGCTGTTGGGAGTCCTGGCGGTAAAACTCCGACCTAAAGTTCACCCCCAACAATTTTCAGGCTTTCATGTGGGTTTGTGAGATCCGAAATCACCGGTGTCATTCAATGCCGGGAGGGGTATTAGCTCGCGGAGTAGTTGTTTCCGGTGATAGCTGTGTTTCAGAAACTTCATTTGGAGTCAGTCGTTTCATTTTCGTTTCTTCATTGGAACTTCCCTTTGTCAGTCTTTAAAGCTGGTTCGAGAAGGTTTGATAGAATTCCTTTTCGATAATAGGAATTTAGTGGAGCCTCGAATATGTGTGGGAGTAGAGGGTTAATTGTTTCTTTTTTTGGTCTAGCCGAACCATTTTCATCCGGGCATGACCCCGGTAGAATCGGTGTGTAGTTTTCTGTAACCCTCTTAGGGCAGAAGCCCTTAGTTCAGTTATTTAGGATGGAGGTTCTCCATCGATCGATCACCTCGTGTGATCGATCTTCGCGTTTGGGTGCAAGGAGTCTTGGGGGTGAACCGTGTGCGGACATCGTCGCGACGGGTGCCGTAAGGCAAGCGCGATTGACCTGGGAGTGCGTCGGGGGGTGAGGTCTGGATGCCAGCCACTGGTGAAAGCCTTCCTCTTGGGAGGGGGTTGCTAGCCTGAGGGTTGTGCCCGGCACGAGGGTCCACTACTGCGTCCTTTTGGGTCATCGCGTAGGCTCGCGCGCGGGATTTGCCCGCAGGGATCACCACCGAGCGGTCTCCTGCTTTATCCCTTTTTGGGCGGACTTAGCGTGGGGGCAAAGACAAATGCGGTTATAGACTGTCGGAGTAAATGGATAGTACTTTTAGTTCATATTTGGTGGCGTGTTGTCGTTTCCCTGAATATTTTACGTATAAATGCACACTCGGTTGTCGCAGGTAGGTAAGGGATTTGTTGAGATGGCTAAATTAGGGTTGCGGTGTTGTCAACGTATCTGTCTGCTGAAGGACTCGGCACGTGAAAACAAAACCAGGTAGTTCTTACTTACGGCAAAGACAAACCGTATTGTCTTTGCTTACGGCTTACCAAATTATGTATAAAGATTGAAAGAATGAAAGGCTAGTTACCTACAAAAACCAACCGAATGTTACTATTACGGCGACCATTCTGCTTGTATAATAGAATTAAAAAGCAATAATGCCATTGTTTTAGATGATGCACATATCACTTTAGATTGTGAATAAAGAATTCAAACTGAAATTCATGAAAATACGAAATTTAAGAATTGTTAATGGCATGCGATATATTTATTGAATGAATTATTACCATGAATCATATATACCGTGTGGTGATAAAGTAAGGAACAAAATGTTTAATTCAAAAAAAATTTAATAATGTTTTCAAGCAAACCGCTCTGACATGTCAATCTAATTTTTCACTTAGCCACCTTATGATATAAAAGCTGTTCTGTAATTCAAACAAGTACCTTAAACGCACTTTTCACACTTGTATGATACAAGATTTTTTCTCATTCACAAATAATTAGGATGTTTTAAAAATATCTGAAATGCGTCAGATTCTGAATTATTCAAAGTTACAATCCAACTATCTTAGAAATCACTGTAACTAAGGTAATGAAAGTTTGTTTCGTGAAAAAAAAAACACTCAAACTGATAGCTACTTTTGGTCGAATCTATTTTTTATTCTTCGCACAATTGCATTAAAATTGCACTTTCCACACTAAAATGATATTTGAAAAGTACAATTTTTCAATAGTGAAATGATAGTAACTCTATTTATTTCGAGAAAGCAAACACTGAGGATCGTCAGAAGTGAAATAAAATAGATTTTTTTCTGGGGGTTATTTAAAATCAAAGGTTTATATTCTTATGCTAAATAATTTACACGAACTACGACAAATAATTTGCGCTCAAGTGGAACACATTACTCCTGAAATTTTTGAGCGAAATTTACAAAATGTTTGCCCTAAATTTTGTATGTTTTTGAGGCTTCATTAAGATGTTCTCCATTAAAGTTACATTTTTATTTCTTACGGTAAATGTACTTTCTCAAAAAAAAATAGTTCATCATTTAAGTAGTTTGACGATCTGATAAAAAAACAGCAACCGCATTTGTCTTTGGTGGGGGCTAAGTGCCGCATTTCAGTAGTTTTAAGGTAGGTGTCGTTGGTTCTGACCCAGCGCACCCCAGTTGTTGTGGGAAACTGGTATAAATTCGTAGAGTCATCTTATCGTTTTTTTTTTTTGTATTGATTGCCCCACATGGGACTAGGGGTGACCGATTACCCTAGCTCCCATTCTGACGTGTAATTTAATGAAATTCCCGATAGGGGTTTCGTCAGCTTTACTAGGTTAAGTGAACACTTGGAATTAGGACGCTTCACGTCCTAAATTCTTTCTATTTTGTAGCCTGTTTCGTTCTTTCGGTTCTATTTAAAGCTTTAGCTTGGTTGAAATTGACTGGTGCCGTATTGCCGCAAGTTTCATCAGAGTTTTTGCAAATCTTTCTTTCTCTCGATATCCCGCCCCGTACACTAATGTGAGTTGACCGATTAGGCTTGATGTGGTGAGATTCTTGATGGGTGTTTTGTAGATGTTGCTGTAGTTGCAAACTATGTTTACCTCGGTATGAGGGATTTAGCCGTCAGAAGTTTCTCCACATCGGTCTGTTTGCCATCAAAGAGTTTACTGTGCGTAAGACATTTCAGTATGGATATGAGTATTACCGTTGTAATTACTGGTCACATAATTCTCAGAGTGAGAGATTAAAACTGGATGTCTATGGTTATGTTAAGTAGTGTGTATGCGCAAGGCTAAATACTTGAAACTCCGAGTTAGGTATGTTTTAATTCTTTTGGGGAAAGAAATTTGGGTAAATTTCTTTAAAGTGAGGGGGGATTGTAACGTAATTTTTTTGAGAGGAGGCCTGAATCGACAACCTTAGCCAGATAATTGGAAATTATTTAAGATCCTTGGATATGCAACCAACTTAGCTCTTTACTTAGTAACTCTACTTAACTTTATATTCACACATTTTACGTAATTCACCTCCCCGGGAGCCAAACTAACCTGTTGACATAGCTCGTTTGCCCCTAAGGCCAACAGGAGTCAGGTAGTAAAGGTAAATGTAAATCATAACCTCTAACAGGCCACATGTAATTAAATACCAGGGAATAGGGCCGATGTAACAGGACTAGTGTCGCAAGGTATAGGGTGTAATGTTGCCCCCCATTAAGGGTTAAGTTATTAGTTTCGTCTCCCTTCCCTTGTGAACACATTTCTGGTTCATGAGAGGTTATGCGCGGTAACTAGCTTAACGTCAGAGAAGGCTCCGGGAGAATGGGTAGTTATACAAGAACGAAGTTATCTTAACTAGGATTGTGTGGACTAAGTAGAGAACAGGTAATCTAGGATTTCTAACCTCCAATTAAAAAACATGTAATAAGTTGCCAATAATAGAACTAATGCACCCGGAATGTCTTCACAGGGGATATGATAGATTATTGCGTAGTACATAATGAAGGGTTGAGCCCTTAAGTGATCTCCCATCCTCTGTGAACACATTTTTGGATGAGAGGTTAGACTCAATAGGAAGATTCGGCTTAAAATGTAGTACGAAGTATGGGCGACTTTTAGGAATACATGGTGAGACCCTATAGTAACAGTACCAAAGGAAATAGGGATAATTTGATTAATTTCTATCTATTCCTAGAAGTCAAGGGTATGCAACTAGTCATACGAGTAGTTTTATTTCGCTCATACAAATATGTCTCTCCTTCTCTCACTTGATTCGGATTGGTTGACAGTTAGGAACATTTACTTGTGTTGGTAATGAACATTTGTTAAGTTTACGGCCATACCTTCTAGAAGGTACGTTTTTTGTATAGAAGGAACGATTAGTATAAAAGCGGACAGGTTCCCCTGTCTCGCCCTCTGTTAGCTCTGACTCTTACTCTGTTAGCTCTTGCTCTCGCTCTCTTGTTCTTTTGCTCTTACTCTTGTTCTTACACTCTTGCTCTTTGTTAACGTTAGTTATTTTAGTGATTTACTCCCTGTTAATCTCAGTGATTTACGCTCTGTTAATCTTTGTGACTCTCGGTTAACCTCAGTTATTCTTGCCCTCCGTTTTCGAGTGGTTCCCGATTCCGGGTGTAAGTGCGAGCGGTAGAAATTGGTATTCTCGCGAACAGTGTGATCCCGAGCCGGTTAAACCTCTGTGTGTGCACGGAACGACCGATACGCGAACACGGTGTTTCGTCGATTCCGTGGGCTGACGCGCTGACAGGCGACAGCGAGACAAAGGGGGTTCCTGCCGTGATCCGTTCTGCAGCGACGCGCTCCCGATCCGAGGACCCCGCCGATCTGTCAACAGGGGGGGCCCAGAGCCGTCCACGCAGTAGTCCCGCTACGACGCCAGAGCCGCCCACGCAGTTGGACCAGCCACAACGACCAGGGGACCTACGTAGGCAGTCCAGGGGTCAGCTACGACGCCGGAGCCGCCCACGCAGTTGGACCAGCCACAACGTCCAGGGGTCAGCTACGACGCCGGAGCCGCCCACGCAGTTGGACCAGCTACAACGTCCAGGGGGCCTACGCCGGCAGTCCAGGCAGTCTTTCGGGGGGCCATCGGCAGCGTCGCCCCGTACCGGTCGGGACCGGAAGAAGTCAGGTTAGGGAGATTAGGGCACAATATTTAAGTGGTTGCATATCCGAGAGTTGGGTATTATATCAGACTATTAGTATATTAAATTCATTCATTAGAGTTGTCCAAGTTTTATTTTTCGGATCTAACCTCAACCTCTCTCTCGGATTCGAATAAGCCTTCGTAAAGGTAAGTGAGACATCTGATAGCTGTGAGACAGTATCGTCTCCTCTTAACAACTAGAGGGGAAATCGAAGTATCAGTCAGGGCCGGGCTTTGTAGTTGTTGGCGCCCTTCTTTCATCAATTATTTGGTCAACTTGTAGTTCACTCACGACAACTCACCGACGAGTTGAGTTAGTCGGGCCCCGTGAGTAAGATCGTCGAACGTCTTATAACGTTAACAAGATTTAACGTTGGAACATGTAAATTTGTTGTTAATTCAAAATATATATTATCCAAAATTCAATGAGGGGGATGTTGAAGCTGATAATGAAGAAGATGCAGAAATTAAATATCATTACTGCTATATTAAACATTTGTCTAGATTAGTTTCGGCACAGCTAAATAAGAACAAAAGTAAGAAATTCATTTGTGAGAGATGCTTGAACTACTTTCAGAAACAAGAAAAGTTTGATGTTCATGTGAAACTTTGTGCTACTACCAATGAATATAAAATATCGTTTCCCTCATATGACTATGTCGAATTTAGAAATTTTATTTTTAAACAAACTGCACCTTTCATAATTTATGCAGATTTTGAAAGCTTTTTGGAGGGGCTTGATGACGGTTTTGTTGCAACAGCTACTAGAAAATACCAAAAACATATGGTTTATTCTGCCGGTTACTATTTAAAATGTACCTACGACAATTCCATATCATATTATGCCAGCTGTCGTGAAACAGGTTGCATAGATTGGTTTACGAAGGAATTAAAATAGGTGGCAAAAATGGTAGAGTCAAAAATGAAGAAAATTATTCCTGTAAAAATCAAATCTAGCTTACAATTAAGGAAAACTAGCTGCCACATTTGCGAGAAACCGTTTGGATCCAAGGATAAGGTTGTTTTAGACCATAATCACTTTACTGGGGATGCACGTGGGTACGCGCATGCGCAATGTAACCTCTCATTTAAGAAGCTCTTTATCATCCCCATAGTGTTTCATAATCTGGGGGGTTATGATTCGCATTTTTTAATTAGGGATTTGGCCAAATCGGGCAGATTAAACATCCTACCGAATAATAAGGAACGGTATATTTCATTTACACATTATGACGAGGAAACGAAAATAAAATTCCGTTTTATAGATTCAATTCGATTTTTGGGCGCATCTCTCGATAAATTGGTCTCAATCATGGAAAAAGATAGTCTGGTAATTGTAAGAAGTGAATTTGAGTGTGTTGAAGACGAGAAATTTAATTTGTTAACGAAGAAAGGTGTATTTTGTTACGATTATATTTCCCACCCCGATAAGTTAAACGAAACAGAATTGCCATCCATTGACCATTTTCACAACAGATTAACGGATGAAAGCATTAGTCCTGAGAAGTATGCACATGCTTAAGAGGTTTGGAGAGCGTTTAACATTCAAAATTTGGGTGAATATTCGGACATCTATTTGAAAACTGACGTCTTACTTTTGGCAGATGTGTTTGAAAATTTTAGAAAAAATTGTATTGCCACCCACAAGTTAGATCCGGCATGGTATTATACGATGCCGGGATACACGTGGGATTGCATGCTTAACTTCACACAATGTAAATTGGAGTTGTTACGTGATGTTGATCAGATAATGTTTATAGAGGGCCATACGCGGTGGAATTTCCGTATGTTCCAATCGCTTTTCCGAAGCGAACAATAAGTATATGGACACTTATAATGCTTCTAATCCATCCAAATATATCCTTTATTTCGATGTTAACAATTTGTATGGCTCAGCAATGAAAGAGCCCCTTCCAGAGGGTGGTTTCGAGTGGGTGGAGGACATCGATAATTTCAATGTAACATCCATTCCAGATGATAGTCCAGAAGGAAATATTTCCCTATATATAAGATTTCCCCTTCGCTGCCGAGCACCGCTTGCCCCCGGGCTCAAAATTCTCCAAGTTAATGGCTACTTTGTACAATAAGAAAGAGTATATTTTACATTATAGAAATTTAAAACAGGCTCTAGCGAACGGTCTAGTCCTAACTAAAATACATAAGGTTTTAAAATTTCGACAAAGCACCTGGTTGAAACCCTATATAGATTTGAATAGTAACCTTAGAGCTAATGCCACAACTTCCTTTCTCCAAAAACTTTATAAACTCTTTAATAACGCGTTATTCGGAAAAACGATGGAAAATATACGAAAACACCGTATTTTGAAAATTGCCAAAACATGGGAAGGACGGTATGGAGCTAAAAATTTCATTGCATCCCCCCTATTTCACAGTAGACTGGTTTTGGATAAAAATCTGTTGATTATTGAATTAAAAAAAGCAGAATTGATATTTAATAAACCTTTGTATATAGGTATGTCAATTTTGGATATTTCAAAATTGTACATGTATGAGTTTCATCATCAATACATGGTACCGAAAATGGGTGGGAGAACTGACAAATGTAAATTTTTGTACACAGACACCGACAGCTTCATCTATGAGTTATGGTGTGAAGATGCGTACGAGGAAGTCATTAAATCTGATTTGTCAAAATTCGATACTTCCGATTATGAACCAGATAACGTATACAGTATGCCATTGGTAAATAAAAAAGTTCCAGGTCTAATGCAAGATGAAACGAACGGTAAAATCATTACACATTTTATTGGCCTCCGGTCGAAAATGTACACTTTTAAGCTTTTGAGCGGTCGGGTTACGAAAAAATCCAAAGGTGTCAAGTATAACGTAGTCAAAAATAAATTGACGTTTAATGATTATGAGAATTGTTTAAAAAATTTTAAAGAGCTAATGATTAAACAGTGTACTATCCGCTCCTTTGCACACAAAGTATTTAGTGTCGAACAAACAAAAATTGGGCTAAGCCCCTTTGACGATAAACGGCATTTGATACCGAATACCTATAACACATTACCTTATGGCCATTACCAAATTACTAAGTGATTTTTCTGATTTTCGGTGGGCTTTCTCTCTCTCCTAGAAACACGCACGCACGCATGCAGAAAATGTCAGAGTTGTATAAAGACCGTGTGTGAACATGTTAGCCGGTTTGGGTGCGTTGTAAATCGTTTTTGTATTATCTAATAGGTAACAGCCATTAAAATATCTAGCTAGCACTGTAATTTTGGAGGAATGTAGAAAAACATTTTAATAAACATTATAATTGTTATTCCTTCATAAGTATTTTATATTTTGTTGCTTCAAATTACTCGTATGGAAAGAGACCGCTTGCATCGGTTGCTTCCACTCGACTAGGTTTAAAGGTGATCGATCGCGTGAAACCTGATACCTCTATACACTGCCAATATCTGTTACACACACAGGTGCAGCGGCCTACTTTTAAGGAATGTGTTTGTATCTGGCTTACTTATAATTAAATAAAAACACACACACATTCAAATAAACTGTTTGCTTTATTTACTTTTTCGAAATCCTTTATCCTTTATTAGTCTTTCATTTAACTCGGTTAATAATATATTTCTATCATAATACATACATTCTCTAATACAGTAACTTTCTAAGGAACTGGAGATGTCACAAAAAGCAAAAATTACCTCATCAACATTATAAGTACTAGTAGTAATGAGCTTTGATATAATATTTAAAAAATTTCTATAATATTTTACAAAGTCTAACATTTTCAAATGTTCGATTTTCTTTGCTACAAACGATTCGTACATTCGACAAATTTCCCTTACATTATTCACAGTTAAATACAATTCTACAGCATCTTTCACTATGGAAATCATTTTGATGTCTGTATTGGGAACATTAGAAATCACGATGGTGTTCGCGCACACGAATCTCAAATCGGATATTTCACACTCGAAATACTTCGTCAACCAACACAAATGGTCCATGAACTTCCCCCACTCATGACAGGTGAACAGCATGAAAGTCGTATCATTTATCCTTATTTTAATGTGAACACCGAAATTTCTCGAAGGTAACAGGCCCGCTTCCAACGAGAATCCGCCCTCGTCACAAGAAACTGTTGAATTCAAACAAAACCTGCTGTTCGGGTCATGTGAGCCTGAGTGGACGGTGATGGGTGATTGGATCGATGTATTAGCAGCTTCCATTAAAATTTTTTCCAATTCCTACACATCTATGGATGATAATTGGAATTCTGCGAGGGGCGAGGGAGGCGGAGGTGGCGGCGGCGGCGGTGGCGGCGGCGGCGGTAGGTCTTCTCTCTTCTTCTTCTTATTCTTTGGGTTGAGCGATGCGGGGGACGGTTTACGTTTAGGAGGTTTATTCATTCTTTACTCGTTGCTGGCTTCTCAGACACTGATGGAAATTGGTTTTCTACTATAGAAGGAGCGGGGGAAGTGTCGGTGGTGGGGAAATCTGTTTCGATTTCACCCTTCATTGATTTTCTTTCAACAGGACTGTTACATACATCTAATAGAATGCCTTCCAAATCTTTTACCACAAACATGTAAGGTGGCGTCTGATTTTTTTTCGTCGCCGTCGCCCTCCTCCGTCTCTTCTTTTCAACGTTTGATGACGCCGACGGTGACACAGTTTCATGATTCATTTGTAGCACATCCCGTAATACACCTCGATCAGTAGTGGTATCGGAAACGTGACGCTTCATTTCTACGGAAAACTGAAGGTGAAAATCAAGTTACTAGTATTTTAAGGGTGTACACCCACAGAGTTATCAAATTTATGCTTGTTGTTATAATCGATTTGACGCATCTATCCAACTATTGTAAGAGTTATCGAAACCGAGCCATTTCACATAGACTTTATTACCCTTTTTTCGTAAAACTTTTTCGACAAGATAAACGTCTGGTTGTTTTGTTTTCTGCAGTTCCTGCTCGTAAAATCCCCCCTCTATTGGTAGACCTTCCATATCTTCCAAGAGATATGTGGTTGGGTTAGTTATTTGGATTTTGGAAATTTTAAAATGTTCTGTGGTCCAATTCGCTGTGTAACCCTTTTCAAACACATGTTTTACTTTACTTATTCGAACCACATCGCCAACATTAAATTTTCGTGGAGTCGTGCTCTTAATATGACTATATGCGCCACTAAGCAATTTCTTTTCATTGTCTACGCCTACGTCACAGGGTCTCATGCGCGTAGTACGATGTTGTCGTTCATTGTAATTTTTCACGATATCAGGTAAAATGTCGATCCATCATAGGTTCCGTTTAAGCTGAAATATTTGTATAGCTTCTCTTTTAGGGTACGAATCATTCGTTCGGCAATGGCGGCTTTCAGATGAGTATACGTGTGATAGTGATTAATGGCATACTTTTTCATTAACTGTCGAAAATGTGAATTGAAAAATTCTTTTCCTTGATCTGTTTGAAGGTTTTTCGGGCGTCTACCACCACTACCGCCGAGAATGTCAGCAAAAGCACCGCTAACTTCTTGTCCAGATTTCGTTTTCAGCGCTCGAGCCCATACGAATTTGGAAAAACAATCGATCACGACCAATATGTACTTAAACTTTTTGTTTTGGCCCGCATACATATCCATTTGACCGAGATCGGCTTGCCATAAATCATCTATTCCTTTCAGGATGGTACGTCGTCAAGGAAAATGTTTTCTTATCGGTTTGTGAAATTCATTGACGAGCTCTATTTTCTCTTTGGACTGCTGCTGAGGCATCTGGAGATTTCTCTAATATATAACTCGAGACTCGCGAAGTTCTTTTACAATTGAAGATATCTCGTTGTCTTTCGATGTATTCCCAGCTTGTTTCGATGCTACCAGCAATCTCAATCTATCGACTAATTCATTGACATCATTCCAATATACATATTCGATTGGTTTAGTATTGTATATTTTTCCACCACTGTGTTCAAGGGTTGAATCGGAGAAATCGAGCAACTTTCTTGTACTCGTACTTAATAAAGGTTTAACAATATGTGTATATTTAATACTTCCACTGGCTGCTATTTTACCAACTTTGCTGTAACCCCTTCGGAATAAATTTGATGCATCCAAAATTCGTTTCAAATTTTCAAGGTCGTTTTGTGAATAGTGTTCTGGCGCTCTGAAAAATCAGGCTGTACAGACCGTCGGAACCGTTATACTGCTCACCGTCCAATATAATATCCCCACTAAGCTTATCGAAATCTAGTGTGGCCCTTCCGAGGTACCATTTCGATTTAGCAGGGTCATACTTTGGACCTCGAGCTTCGTCTAAATGTGGAGAACCATTAAAATAACTTATAATGTACCGTTGGCTGATCTCAGGATACTGAGATATGTAATCCTGTATCACACTAATATCACTTGTGTCCTTAATTTCGCGTTGAATCTCATCAATGGACATCTCATTATAATTTTTTGAAATCTCATCATATTGTTCATCTTCCTCTCCCTCCTCCTCATTATAGGTTTGTGTGATTTCATGAAGTGGTAAAAATTGTGTTTCGTCTAATTTTGATGTAGGTGATGGTAATTCCTCATCCTCCTTCTTTATTTGCAGTAATTCTTTCTTTTCTGGTATTAGTTGTTGTTGCTGCTGCTGTTGCTGGTGTTGTTTCTCGACTAATTGTGTGAGTGGTTTGACGATTGGAGTAAAAAGTTTATTTAAAGTTTCATCCTCTTCGAACCGACCCAACTTTAAAGCGAGATACTTTTTTCGTACATCTCTACTTAATCTCTGAATTTTTCTTTTGTCTCACCTTGGAGCTACTTAATGGTGGCTTCATGATGATGGTGGATTATGTACTTATCGAAACCTTTGCGATACCGCCCCTTATTTATATCAAAATCTTTGGCTATCACCAACATACCGAATTTCTCCCGCCAACACTCTGCACACATACGCTTAAAAGTATCATATGTCATGTCTGGACTTACGTGTTCGTCATATACATGTTTTAAATTAATATCATCTTGTTTAAACAACATGATTACGTTGCAGTTGTCGCGAACAAGCTGTTTCGGCACCTTGCTATACGTCTGACATAAGTAAACAACATCGGTTCCCCGGTGGCGACCCATGGAGAAGTAAGCTCGGACTTTATCCTGTTTATCGCATGCGATATCATCAAAGATAAATATAGTTTTTTCGAGCATCCTTCGGGTCTTCTATATCCCCGCTGTCACTAAACGCAAAATAACCCATTCCTCGTACATTCCCCAACACTTTCTCCAACAAACGATATTTCGGCTGGTACAGAGACTTGGAGTAGACGTATACGTTCTCAAAACGTAAGCCGTTTGGATTGAAAAGTAAAGCGAGTATAGCGTTTGTCTTGCCACACCCTGAAGGCCCACAGATGGCTGCGCGAAAACATGGTGGTAACAATTCGCCATGTTTTGATATTCCCCCCTCTTGCTCCTCCTCGATAAAATCTAGATTTTCTATGGGTAATGTAACACCTTGTACTGCAACCCTCATTTTGATTAACAACTAAACGTATGCATGTGTATATATAGCGCACGCGTCCCCCCACCTCAGTAGTATGATGTTAACTTTCGAACAGCATAGTGGTAGGGGGATTGTTAATACACTCGTTAATAAATTACCATTCGAGCTTCATATCCCAAACTATTCATTTTATGGACCATGTACGAAGTTAGAAAAGCGTTTGGCTAGAGGTGACGTGGGTATAAACCCTTTAGATGAGGCCTGTAAGCAGCACGACATCGCTTACTCCAAGTATTCCACGTTGAAGGATAGACACAAAGCAGACTACGAGTTAGAGAATCGTGCTTGGGAAAGAGTGAAGGCGAAAGACGCTAAAGTTGGTGAGAAAGTAGCCGCTTGGTTTGTAACCACAGGGATGAAGGTGAAAAGAAAGCTCGGAATGGGGGGTCTTTCGTTCACGGGAGCACTTGTGAGACCCACGTCACGAGCCCTGAAGCGATCGTTAACAACTTTACCGTTAGAGGGAAATAATAATGTGCGAAAACATTCTCTCCTTGCTTTAGGCGCTGCTCGTGCAGCGCTTAGGAAAGCGGGTGGCCGTAAAAATATTCGAGTCCCACGGATCATTCCCATCCCAAAATCTGGAGGAATTTTACCGCTTCTTCTTCCGATTCTAGCAGGACTTTCGTCGATCGGGGGCGTTATGGGGGGAGTCTCTGCCCTAACTAAGACCATAATCGATGCTGGCAACGCAAAGAAAAAGTTGGAAGAAGAACAACGACATAATCAGGTCATGGAGCAGGAAATTGGTAAAACGGGATCTGGACTTTATCTCAGGAAGAATGTGAAAGGAGGATTTGGGTTGTATCTTAAACAAACAAAAAAAACTTCCATTGAAGTTAACCAAGCGAGCTCTATACGATAACGAAATTGTTAAATACGTTAAAAAATTACATATACCATACTTTCGGGGTGTTTTTATGCGAGACACTCTACCTAAAAGACCAAAGCTGAACGAGAGTGCTATAGTTAATCTTGATTCGAATGCCAACGAGGGAACACATTGGGTCGCATACCGGAAGCGTGGCCACTTAGTGCAGTATTTCCATAGTTTCGGTGATCTGAAACCGCCTCGTGAATTGGCTGAGGATTATTTCGGTAAAAACGTGCGAATCGTCTACAATCAAACTCGGCATCAAAATTTTAATTCCAATAACTGTGGACATCTCTGCATCGAATTTCTATATAAAAATTGGTGATTTGGGGGTGTGAAGTGTCAGTCATGAGTAACATTTTTACGTTAAAAGGTCGATCTTCCACGCTCTCTATTGACTTTTCGAATCCCATTCCGCTGGACCCACAGTCACAATACGGCCTCGCGCTCATCGGATTCCATTCCTACAACAGTATCCCCAACGTGGAAGCAGGCACAAATTTTTATTATTTGGACAAGGGACAACCGCATTCCATCCCGATACCTCGGGGTGCTTATGATGTAACCGATATTTACAGGTATTTCAAGGAGTTTCTAGACCCCCAGCACGAAGGGAGTAAGAGATTTTTCCTGCGACCCAATAATAACACGCTAAAGTGAGATTTACCATCGTGATTACGACATTGCTTTCACAGAGAAAGACTCTCTAGACGAACTCTTGGGATTCTCAAATACACTTTTGACCGCCGGTACAGTACACAAATCAAGTCTGCCTGTTAATATAGTTCAAGTGCGAACTATTCACATAGACTGCAACATTACAGGAGGGTCATACTACAACGGAAATCCAGCTCACACCATTTACGAATTCGCCACCAAAGTGAATCCAGGTTTTGCTATCGACGAAACACCCCAGAATTTGATATATCTGCCGGTAATTGAAAATAACACGATAACACATATTACTCTAGAAGAAATCAAGAGTATAATTTAGTCGATTTTAGTGATGAGGAAGTTCTCATTCGATTAGAGCTCAAGAGATGGTCCTTGTGATAGCTCAACACGGGGACGGCACCTATAAAAGCACTAACCATTTGGGGGAAGCGCCAGTCTCTAAGCGAGAGTTACGCGGCAAATTAACCATTCAAAATAGTGAATTTCTGAAATCGATCGGATATGTTTTCCAACCGAATTTTCGACCTCTACAGAAAACCCATCGAAGATAATTTGATCATTGACAAGGGAGTTCGAACATATCTACCCTACGTTAAATCGTTTGATAACAACGATGTCGTGGAAATCACCATCAATCGAACCGACGTTTGGCTTCTCATGGATGAGGCAGCATTAGTCATCAAAGGCAAACTAACAAACACCGGAGCCGGAAACGTCACTTTAGTACATAACGCGGGAACATTCCTTTTTGACTCGGTATCTTATCAGTTAAAAGGAATAGAAATGGAACATGTAAAGGACTCTGGTATAGTGAGTCTAATACGAGGTTATTTGTGTTACAACGATGACGACGTTAAACATCTAATTATGGGAGGATGGTCCTTACGAAACACACCCATACAATTCGATGGTCTGTTTTATCTGAGAATCCCTCTTTGGCATCTGTTCGGTATTTTTAGTGATTACCACAAGGTTATGTGCGGTAGACAAAACATTCGTCTAACACGAGCTCGCAACGATAAGAATTGCATAATTGTTGCGGGTGGAGATGCGACTACCCAAGTGACTCTTAAGATCGACAGCATTGAATTAAAAGTGCCGCATGTAACGCCTAACGATGAATTGAAGCTCCAACTAACACAATCTATTCGTAACGATGCTCCTATACTTATCCCATATAGAAAATGGGAGCTACACGAGTTGCCGGCTCTCAATGCAGGTTCGACGAAAGAAATTTTGAGTGTAAAAACGAGTACTGTCGCGAGGCGGCCCCAATTAGCGAAAATAGGTCGCCGTCTAAGCTTATTCAGCACCGCGGCGACCTTAAACCGAAGGACGACTCGACTCTCGGACAGGTACGACACGACGATTCGTAAACATCCCGCTTGTATTTATACAGCGGGATGGTAACGATCGGGGAACCAGTCTGTCACCAGGTATCAAGTCTCGCTGCCCGTCTGAGAGCCCGTCCTTCCCGGCATGCCGCTACTTGGAGGAGCCTCGCACCTGTTGCCCTTCGTCCTTCTCAAGTAAGCAACCACCTCCGTTTAACCTCTTTCCACTTCTCTACATTTGATCTCTTATTTTAATTTTATTTTATGATGTTCTCTCCCCTTCTTTTAATGTCTGAATAAATATTGTCTGTAAAACCATGCCTTCTTCTTAGTTCTCCACCGAGCTACACCCCCAACCCGAGCACTCCCTTTGGACCCTAGGTCCTCAGGCGTGTGACATATGGTGGAGCCGCCAAGTTTCGACCCCTAGGGGAGATTCCTCATAATCTCTCCTACCCCCTCTGAGCAATTTTTCTTTTCCACTTCCACTTATGGTGGAAGCACCGTGTTTCGGCCCCAGGAGAGGTTCTTCATAATCTCTCCTACCCCCCTATGCAATCTTTTTCTTTTCCCACCTCCACCTATGATGGAGACTCCGAGTTTCGGCTCTTATGGGAATTATTTTTAATCCCTTTTGCCCCAATAATTTCATTTCTTTGTCTCCACCACGATCTACATATTTCTAGGCATTTTAAATCAAATTAATCGTTTTCGTTTTACCTATTCGTTATTTCTTTTCTTCTCGAGCGAAATCGTCGCAAATAATTGTTGATATTCCACATCCTAATTAATCAGCATTTTTTATTTAATTCATGGTCAATCATGGAATTCAAAGTATAAACTTAACCTTGATGTGTGTAATTCAAGTGCACGTAATATTTATTTAAACATGGTTGGTAATTTCTTTCGTATCTGGGTCACGAAAATAGGTGAGAGAATGTTTATAATTAAAAATCGAGAACTTTTATAACAATTTTATTTAATTTGATTTTTTTTTTTCTTTCTTCTAATTTTCATAAATGGTTGCTTACAATATTCCTAGACCGTTCCCGTATATCCAGCCCTAAACCCTGTGCCCTAATCCCTCATAAAAGGCTCCCCAATGAATTTGTGGCATGTCATACCCACGTCTAACGCGGTCCATGGCCGAGATTTTAAACTTTGTTCCCGAGATTATTCCCGTCAAGCAAGTGCAGTGCTCCAACCGAGGCGAAGCATCCTACAGGCAACGGTAGTGCCCTTGCCACCACAAGTAGAGGATCAAGATGCGCCTAGCAGCAGGAGAAGGATGGACTGCAACCCACGGGACAAGGGGGACCCGACAGAAGAGGACAAGGGGAACAAGGACGTCTACACCCGCTACCGAAGGCGGAAAGGCCACGACAAGGACACGCGGGACCTACAACAAGGGATGGAGGCGTTCGAGGACGTCGACGAGAGACGTCGAACCAGGCAGGGCCGGGACCACTACGAGGCACGACCCTAGAAACAGTCGACAAACCTAACCATAATCCTATAGTTACTCAGAATCCTATCCAAAAACCTAAAATTAGTCGACAAACCTAACTATAATCCTATAATTAATCTAAACCCTACCTAATATCCTATAATTAATCAAAATCTTACCTAAATACCTAGAATTAATCAACAAACCTAGCCATAACCTATAAATTATCAACAGTCCTATCCTATTATTAAGTAAAAAACCCACCCACCGCCCTACAATTAAACATCCCAACACCGAACACCCCGGACGAACAACCTGGAAGATCTGTCACCGAACCCATTCTACGGCCGAACCGAAGGACTGTGTCTGCATAAAAGTCCCGTACGATGATGGCGGACCACAACCCAGGGAAAAAGGACCCTGGAGCAGCTGGGATGGAACCCCACCGCCAACGATAGGTCAGGAGGACCGAACGAGGCCGACCCCGGACTACAAGTCGACAGGAGGAGGAGCGGCCCACATTAAGGACCCTGGACAAGAATTGCCAAGGGAGGCAGATCCAGGAAGATGAAGCAGGGACACATCGACACAGGACGACTTCGAGCGGGCAGGAGCGCCGCATCAGAGGACTTCGGCCAGACACGCAGGACGAGACAGGCCCAGGACGACTACAAGGGTGGACGTGAGCGACCAGGACGGCTGGGACTCCTAGAACTTCCCCTAGGACGTCTACGAGCGCGTGGGACGCCGGCAGCAGAGAACCTGGACCAGGGCACGTCGAGGCAGCATCAAGGTGATGCAGTTCGACACCAGGGACGACTCGGCGAGGCTGCTGCGCAAATTCCGGTCCTATGGGAGAATCCAGGCTTCCAGACCACGGCGCCAGCAGCAGGGTCCAGGACACAGGACGCCGAGGAAGGACCTCCGGCTCCCTCCACGCACACACACCTACAAACAGGACGTATATTAGTATCGTTTAATTAAGAAATCATTATTAATTTTAACTTTGTTCGTTCATTTAAATTTTATTAACTAGTCTTTGGGATTGTTAATTTTAAAATGGGGAGAGTAACTCATTAATTTTATTATTTTAATTAAAAAGGTGAGAGTAGGGATTTTGTTTCATAAGGTAGGAGGTGATATATTAAATAAATAGCCTTACGCTTATTTTTCCAGGTGTGACGGCAGTAATATGGTTTCCCACAACCCTCCGAACGATTCCCGGGTAGTAATTCAATGCCCGGCGTGGCACGTAGCCAGGGGAGTAGTTGTTTATCCTGGAATCGGCCCCGGAGTGGTTGGGCCTCGGAGAAGTGGTCCTCAGCGCACATGCCCCCCTACAAAAGTGTTCCTCGATTAGCAAGCAAGTAATCAGGGAGGGGTGGTTGGCAGAAGCGTCCAGAGGGGGTGAAATCTACCCTCCCTGGAAATAAGGTAAATACAGAGAAGGGGCGCTTGGCGGACGCCTCCAGGGGGAGGTGAAAGCACCCTTCTCTGCCAAGTAGCCTGCAGGGTTAGGAGAGTTCGGCGGATGCCTGAGAACAGGTGAGATCTCTCCTGACCAGGCAGAAGGGCCGTCCGAAGCCACCCCAGAAGCCTGGAATTTCATGAATGAGCGTGAGAACGTAAATAGCCTGCAGGAACGAAAGTGTGAGTGCGTGAAACGTATGATAGGGATCTAAGGGGACTTCGGCGACCAGTTAATTCAAAAAGAATTAAATAAATGAATAAGTATAATTCTGATACGCCTATGGAGGCGCAGCGTTCGAATTCGAGAAGGAACGAGGGAGGGGGCAGAAAGGAGGACAACCGAGGACTTTGAGGGGAAAAATGGGGGCCGCACACCCTGGCGAACGGGACCCTCCTGTAGGGCCCAACTGTAATTATATAATTATATAGTGAAACACCACCTACCTTTTCTATCGACTAAATCTCTCTCTCTCCCTCAGGCGCATCTCCTACTTCCACGCGTAGACGCGCTGGCTCCCCCAACGGGAACCCCGCTCGCCCGCCGTTTACCAGCAAGCTCCAGGGGCCTCTACAGCATCGAGTAGCAGCCAGGCCAGGCCAGGTCCAAGGGAAAACATCGGCCGTCACAAGACACAAAGGCACCCCACAGCTGACACACGCCACGCGCCACGCAGAGACCTCGATCGAGTCGTGCGCGAGTCGGAACCGGAAGAGCTGTCGCACGTCAACGTCGACAACAACCCGACAGCCGTCACCCACGGAACGTCGAGTAAAGCGAGTCACAAGTCACAACGCCATCAACGGGCCCATAGCCACAGCGAGGGTGGAGACGTCCTTCACGTTCCACGCGAAACCGTCGCAGTGAGGGAGCCAGTGGCGTGCTACACGATGGAAAATTAGGGACCACTTTTTTATTATTTACATTGTTATTTTTACATTCCCTTTTTTTTCTCACATTACACGTTGGAGGTGTGGTTGTTTTATTATTACGCCCTATACCCCGTTTTTACCTTTTTTCTTCCTTTTGAAAAATGGGGGCCATTTTTTATGGGACGGGGGGTAATGTCGCGAGGCGGCCCCAATTAGCGAAAATAGGTCGCCGTCTAAGCTTATTCAGCACCGCGGCGACCTTAAACCGAAGGACGACTCGACTCTCGGACAGGTACGACACGACGATTCGTAAACATCCCGCTTGTATTTATACAGCGGGATGGTAACGATCGGGGAACCAGTCTGTCACCAGGTATCAAGTCTCGCTGCCCGTCTGAGAGCCCGTCCTTCCCGGCATGCCGCTACTTGGAGGAGCCTCGCACCTGTTGCCCTTCGTCCTTCTCAAGTAAGCAACCACCTCCGTTTAACCTCTTTCCACTTCTCTACATTTGATCTCTTATTTTAATTTTATTTTATGATGTTCTCTCCCCTTCTTTTAATGTCTGAATAAATATTGTCTGTAAAACCATGCCTTCTTCTTAGTTCTCCACCGAGCTACACCCCCAACCCGAGCACTCCCTTTGGACCCTAGGTCCTCAGGCGTGTGACAGTACTATGGTGGAATGCCCTCGTTATGTGCTTGTAGCCTTTCAGACAGATAGAAAAGATAAGGAGTCTGCAGACGTAACCCGCTTAGATCACTGTGACATCTCGAATATCATAGTGTTATTAAACGGACAATATTACCCATACGAGCGTCCTAATCTCGATTTCCAGAAAAATGATTATTCGGAGGCTTACCACAACTACACAGAATTTTATCCGAAATTTACGAATAGTCCTACATACCAAAAACAGCCTTTATTAATATTTACCGAATTTAAATCTTACACCATATTCGTACTGGATTGTGCAAATCGTGACGAAAGCATTAAATCTTCGACGGTGGATGTAAAATTGGAAATTGAAGCTAGATCAGGTTTCCCCGCCAACACCAGAGCATACTGCATCCTAGTTCACGATTGTATCATGGAACACCTAGCGCTTAGTGAAATTGTCAGAAAAATCTCTTAAGTTTACAAAAACACCTAACCTCGATGGATGGATTTTAATCATACGTAAGCATTCGTAACAACAACAACAAAGATGTCTCTCGATAAATTTGGAAGACACATGTTGACCCCGCACACTTCAGCCACAGATGAACGTCCACCTGTTGATCGTGAAGAGATCGTCGGAGCATCCAGACTCTCTTCCCCTTTTTACATTTGTTCGCCGTAGGAACATCACAGCAAACTTTTAATTATTATTCAAGGAAAAGGGGACCAAGTTCCTCTCAACAACCTTTACTTTTACGTATTAGACAATGACAATTTAAATGACAATATTAGACAAACAAAAACAATTTACAACGCTCCTGTCGATGGTAAAGTGGAAGCTGTAGAAGTTTACCCCAAAGGGGTGCATGTTGACATTAATGATGAAAAAATGGGTCTCGACGTAAAAAAATTCGTCGGTGAGAATATAAGTAAAGGAGGTAGGATTGCTTTTTGGACACTGAAAGCTACTACCATCCCATTATACTACCAAATAGTGCTGCAGTGCCCCCTAGCTAAAAACGAATAAAAGGATATCATTTATACACCACCGCTTCAGTTTAATTTCTCGCCTCGACTCACACACACCCTCAAAATGATTCCTACT